>JAODUO010000889.1:175000-263628 GCA_025642075.2 Ridgeia piscesae | reverse complement strand
GGCCACATGGTCACAGTGTTACACCAAACTCGTCTTGACCAGCGTCGTCACAGTGTTACATCAAACTCATCTTGGCCACACTGGTCACAGTGTTACACCAAACTCGTCTTGACCTGTCACAGTGTTACATCAAACTCGTCTTGACCTGCGTCGTCACAGTGTTACACCAAACTCGTCTTGACCTGCGTCGTCACAGTGTTACACCAAACTCGTCTTGACCTGCGTCGTCACAGTGTTACACCAAACTCGTCTTGACCTGCGTCGTCACAGTGTTACACCAAACTCGTCTTGCCCTGTCACAGTGTTACACCAAACTCGTCTTGACCTGCGTCGTCACAGTGTTACATCAAACTCATCTTGGCCACATGGTCACAGTGTTACACCAAACTCGTCTTGACCAGCGTCGTCACAGTGTTACATCAAACTCATCTTGGCCACACTGGTCACAGTGTTACACCAAACTCGTCTTGACCAGCGTCGTCACAGTGTTACATCAAACTCATCTTGGCCACACTGGTCACAGTGTTACACCAAACTCGTCTTGACCAGCGTCGTCACAGTGTTACATCAAACTCATCTTGGCCACATTGGTCAGAGTGTTACACCAAACTCGTCTTGACCTGCGTCGTCACAGTGTTACATCAAACTCATCTTGGCCACATTGGTCACAGTGTTACACCAAACTCGTCTTGACCTGCGTCGTCACAGTGTTACATCAAACTCATCTTGGCCACATTGGTCAGAGTGTTACACCAAACTCGTCTTGACCAGCGTCGTCACAGTGTTACATCAAACTCATCTTGGCCACATTGGTCACAGTGTTACATCAAACTCGTCTTGACCTGCGTCGTCACAGTGTTACATCAAACTCATCTTGGCCACTTGGTCACAGTGTTACATCAAACTCATCTTGGCCACATTGGTCAGAGTTTTACATCAAACTCATCTTGACCAGCGTCGTCACAGTGTTACATCAAACTCATCTTGGCCACATTGGTCACAGTGTTACACCAAACTCGTCTTGGCCAGCGTCGTCACAGTGTTACATCAAACTCATCTTGGCCACATGGTCACAGTGTTACACCAAACTCGTCTTGGCCAGCGTCGTCCTAGTGTTACATCAAACTCATCTGGGCCACATTAGTCACAGTGTTACACCAAACTCATCTTGACCAGCGTCGTCATAGTGTTACATCAAACTCATCTTGACCAGCGTCGTCATAGTGTTACATCAAACTCATCTTGACCAGCGTCGTCACAGTTATTCTGGTTACAGTTTTACGGTTTAGTTAAATTGAAGTTGGCGCTGTATAGACCCGGGTGATGAACGCAAGTTTACCTGGATACTAGTTTTTGCGTAGAGCCTGATCTCTAATGAACCGACTCCCCGGTCAATGGTAGTAGGGGGGGGGGGCATGTAATATGCTACTTTTTTCTCGGGGTCCCAGCGCTTAATCCGGTGTTCCAAAGTCATGGCCGTTAATGTTGAAGATATAGTTATGAGAAGAGGAAAATCTTACATAAAGTGATTTTTGGGCAATCGCGTGTTTTGGAGCGAGATGGTGCGGGGAAAAAGTCTTAGAACATGTCCCCAGGTCTTTTTTCCCTGTCTTTTTTTCCCCTGAGGACATTTAAAATTAACTTTAAATTCAAAACCGATTATATCATCGGCCATTTTTTTCCACATAAGTGATTGATCCAGCATAGGTCCCGCAATTAAAAAAATTAGTTTTAAAAAGTTAAGGTTTAGTTGGTGGGTAGAAATTTTAACAGGGGACCTTTTTCAACTTCCCTTATAAACAAAATACAGGCCAGAACAATTTTTAAGGGGTGGGCAGTTTGAACATTCATCGTTTTTGTGACCGTTTTTACTTCATTTTTCCCTTTTTTGTTCAAAATAAAATTTTTTGTGCAGTTGTTATATGGAAATTGCCCCCTCAAACACTATCAACCATTTTTTTAAATAAAAAATAGATTAATAATGGAGGAGGATTAGGATGGATGGATGGATGATGATAGAAGAAGACAGACAGACAGACAGAGAGACAGACAGACAGACAGACAGACAGAAGAAGACAGATAGACAGACAGACATACAGACGACAAAGCAGAAGTAGATAGCTAGATAGCAGATAAGATAGCTAGATAGCTAGAATGTGAAGCAGATAGCAGATAGATGAACCCCAATATGGTAAAAGATAGATAGATAGAAAATAATAGATATATGAAATAGATGAAGAAGAAGATAGATAGATGGAAGTAGATAGATAGATGAAGATAGATAGATAGATAATAGATGATGATAGAGATGATAGATAGATGATGATAAATGAAGAAGAAGTAGATAGATAGATAGATAGATAGATAGATAGATAGTAGATAGTAATTAGATAGATAGATAATAGATAGATAGATAGATAGATAGATAGATAGATAGATAGATAGATAGATAGATAGATAGATAGATGATAGATAGATAGATAGATAAAAATAGATAATAGATAGATAGATAGATAGAAGATAGTAGATAATAGATAGATAGATAGATAGATAGATAGATAGATAGATAGATAGATAGACAAGATTTTTTTTAACGATCTGAAAAAATAAATATTTATCTATGTATCTGACACAAACAATTGATAATAAAGTTTGCATGATGGGCTATGCCAAACATTGCCCTCTAGGGTATCATGTTTGGTTATCCCCAAGCTCCATCGATTATACGATAGCTCCATGCCCGTTGTGGGGTATAAATTATTCTGTCACACAGCTTGTATATTCTGTGTAGAAATGAAGAAGATGTTGAGTTATTGTAACTTAATGGCGTTCACAGTTTCCTATAAAAGTAGAATATTCATCCGTCATTTCACCCTTGGCATAGCAGGTAACAGCTACACACCGTACCTCATTTTTACGGAGCGATAACATGCTTTCAAAAATACGCGACTAGGCTATTCTTGAAATGTGTTGTTTTTATTACAACCAGCCCCGGTCTCCTCTACGTCACGACTTGCACATTATGTCACACTCATTGTCTCCCCTACGTCACGACTTGCACATTATGTCACACTCATTGCATCACTATTTTTCAGCTTCATAATGTTTCGCTACGGTGCCATACCACATACAACAACATCCACTAGACGTCGCCACCATCTTGATCTATAAATATGCCATCATCTACACGTCATTTGTAAACAGAGTCGACGGCAACGCACTGTTTACTCCACCGCCCACAGAACGAGGTCACGCATGGCTCAACGACAGCGACGATTTCATCAGACCATTGCGTTGCGTTGTGCCGGTGAAATCCGCGCTAGTAGCCATGTATAGGCGCCGTGCATTTAATGTGTGAGTCAGAGAAATGTACTGACTCAGCTGTAAGTGTCTGTGAACATGTAAATTAAACCCAGCTGTGCTTTGAACTAACGTGGGTTATTACCGAATAACTGCTGCAGTCTGTGCATGTCCGTGAGGGTAATTGTAGTTCTGCTGAACTTCATGGGCGTACAGCAGCACAACTAGCTACAGGTGGGCGACGTAGTTGCCGGGAACGATCGAGGCGATGTCAACAGCGAAAGATTTCCACCGGTGTCTACGGAACCTGCACCGGTTCACAGACGGACAGGTGACAGTCGTTGAGTGGGACATTGGTGTTTTGTCCACACTGGTCGTCGACTCATCCAAAAGACGGGGTTTTTGGGTGGGCGTTGGTTTCAGGTAAATCGTTGGGGGCCAGGGGGTTAGATTTAACAAGAAAAATTTAACAAGATTGCCACCTAGAGATTCAACTCTAGATGGCAGGTGGACTAGGAAGCCATTTGGCTTATCGAGAGTCCAACCTATCTATCTAAGTATACCCCGCCCGTCTTAGGTATATGTCGATTTTATTTTTAAATATATTAAACTACTACACCTCCCAAACAGCTGATAACGTTCCATTGTTTACTGTTCTTTTTAAAAAGAAAATTTTTTAAAATCTATTACCTGCCCTTTTCTAATGTAATCCAGTCCCTCTTCCTTCTCTCTTCTTGATTAAAAATATTTTGCAATATTTTATACCATTCAATATTTTAAACACCTCAATCTGACTCCTCTCAATCTTCTGGTTTCTGTGTTGTTAAACCACATTCTTTTTGAGCATTTCATAACTAATATTCCTGAGTTTTGGGATATTTTGGTTGTCTCCTTTGTACTCTTTCTAGCATATCAATATCCTTCTTGCGATATGGCCTCCATGCTTGTATACAATATTTTTAAGTGAGGCCTAACTATTGTTTTATACAGCGGTATTATTAGTTTTTTTTTTTTTGTACACTATATTTCCCCTTAATTAATCCAAGAATTTGGTTTCCCTTCGCTCTGCAATTCCACACTGCTCTGATCCCTTCCCATGTCAGCACTAATAGTTAACCCTAAGTCCTTTTCCTTTGGGGTAGTATTTAGTACAGTATCACCCATTGTATTTTTGTGCATCTTCATTCCCATGTCCTGGGGAAGGCACTTACCCCTTTCCCAAAATTAAACAGCATTTGCCATTTCCCAGACCATTCTATCAACTTATTAAGATCATCTTGTAAATGCTGTCTATCTGCATCATTTTTTAATTTTCCTAAACACTTTTGTGTCGTCCCAAACTTCAACACCTTGCTTGTTATGTCATCACCCAAAACCATTGATATATATTAAGAATAAAATAGGTCCCAGTCCCGATCCCTGCGGTACTCCACTCAAAACCGTTTTCCCCAGTTTGAAACCTCCCCATCAACAACTACTCTTTGTCTTCTATCAATAAGCCATTTTTCTATCCAGTTGATCATTCCATTTCCTATGCCATGGGCCTTTAGTTTAAGTAGTAGTCTTTGGTGGGCACTTTGTCAAAGGTTTTTTAAAAATCTAAGTGATTATATTTTCTGGTGATCCCTCATCTAGCCACTTTGTGACATCTTCCAAAAAACATAAACATATTTGTTAAGCATGACCTCGTTTAAAAAAAAACCCATTTGAAATGGGTTTATCAATTTATTTTTAACAAGAAAATCAACCAGGTGATCTTTAATTAGTTTTTTTAATAGTTTGCAAATCACCGATGTTAAACTCACTGGTCTATAGTTCTCTGACTTGTTTCTCGAACCTTTTTTAAATAATGGTATAATGTTTGCTTCTTTCCATTCTAACGGAACTTTTCCCCTCCTCTAATGACAAATTGAACACTGTTGCAAGCGGTATGCTGATTTGTTCTACAATTTCCAATAGTAATTTGGGAGGAATCCCACCCACCCCAGGTGATTTATTATCCTTCATATCTCTTTTTTTCCCTAGCTACCATTGTTGGGGTTACAATTAGTTGTCCTAAATAGTCAAACTCTTTTCCCTTCGAACTTAGTCTCAAGTACTGGTAATATACTAATATCTTCCCTGGTAAACACCGAACTAAAGTACTATTTTTTTCTTTTTAAAAACCCTTGATTTTTTCCTTCCCTTTTCTAAAGGACCGACCTTATCCTGAACTTTCTGTTTACTTCGAACTTTAGAAAAAACTCTTGCTGTCATGTTTTATTTTAAAAAAGCTATTTTTTGTTCGTAGCTTCTTTTTGAATTTCTAATTTCAGCTGTAGCTTGATTAAGTGCTTCTTTATACATGCTATAGTCTTCTTCACTTCCGGTATGTCTATATGTCTTCCACATCATTTGCTTGTACTTGATTTTTCTAATGGCTTCCTTCGATAAGTGTTTCTTTTTTGACCTTTTCCCCCTGTTTTTTAAAGGGGACAAATTTGTCAACGACGAAGTAAATTTCACCTTTAAAATATTCCAGCATTCTGCTGCTGTCTTATTCTTCAGTGTGTTATTCCAGTCTATCTTTGCTAAATATTCCCTCATGCCCTTTATATTTTTCCTTTGTAAATTTTTTTTTCCTGTACCTTATTTTTCTATTCCGTTTTTCCCTTTACTTTGAGGGAAAAATGTATCGGGTTGTGATCACTACACCCCAGTGGCTCACATATCTTGACATTATCAAAAAAACCTTCTTGATCCTATGTCAAACACGTTTTCGCCCCTGGTTGCTTCTAACAATGTTAAAAGAAAACTATCTTGTACTAAATTTAAAAACTCTTGATCCTCCCCCCGGTACTCTGTAGAGATGCCCCTGTATATGCCTATGGTTAAAATCCCCCATAATAATACAGTCCTGTTTACTCACTTCTTTGATAGCGTTATGTTTTTTTTCATTCTCTTCCATGCTTATGTTTGGACTCCGATACACTAACCCAACAGTTAATGTTGACTTTCCTGAAACTATGTTACACCAGACAGCTTCTTCACATTCTCCTTCTTTTTCTAATTTTATTTCAAAAACTTGGATGGATTCTTTAATATATAAAATAACTCCTCCTCCCCTTCGTCCTAATCTACCCTTTCCTAAACATTACATACCCTGTCTTTCCCCAATTCGGCATCGGATATATCGGGTGTGGCCCAAGATTCAGTTATACCTATTATGTGAGGGTCAATATCTTCTACCATATTGTTTAGATCATTTCTTTTGTTTACTATGCTCCTTGCATTTAAACAAACACATTTATAACCAAATTCTGTAGGGCTTTCCAGGCTGTTCTTTGCTGATGTCTTTTTGCTATCTTTATCTATGCCTCTAGTATTTGGCTTCTCTGTGTATCCCCCCTGCGAAACTAGTTTAAAAAGTTGCAACCTGTTAGGGGTGAGAGAAGCATGTGGAGATGCGGATGAGGGACAGGTGGGGTTGGGGATGATCGCGAGGGACAGCTAGGCGGGTAGGTGGGCTGCCACGGAAGGTCGTCATTTCTATATTAGCATAGCGGATTGTGAAAACCAAATAATGGATGAAGTTGTAGTGACGTAATACGCAAATATGTAGTTGTAATCACTTGTATCATTACTGTAATATTTATTGTTGATAGCATTTCAACGTTATTTATGTGCATATGACCTAAGCCTATAGTGCCAACGTTTTCATACGCCTAAATGTATGCAGGTATCGAAAAATTTGTATTTGAAAGATTCCACCTGCAACACGTTCTAATGGTAAACAAAACATCCAGGTTCAAAACATAATTGACTGGCTTTAATGCCGAGGCGAGCAGAGTTAACCACAAAACCCTTTGGTATTTAACTTTTCCATGTTCTAGACTTGCCGTAACAAATTACTGCGTGCCAATTTTCGGCAGAGGAGGTGGCACCCTCCCTTTATATAGCCATCTAATTGTGTGTGTGTGTGTGTGTGTGTGTGTGTGTGTGTGTGTGTGTGTGTGTGTGTGGTGAGTGTGGTGGGGTGGTGGTGGTGAGTGGTGGTGAGTGGTGTGTGTGTGTGTGTGTGTGTGTGTGTGTGTGTGTGTGTGTGTGTGTGTGTGTGTGTGTGTGTGTGTGTGTGTGTGTGTGTGTGTGTGTGTGTATTATGTATGTATTATGTATGTATTATGTATGTATTATGTATGTATTATGTATGTATGTATCGTCGGGTATTTCATGACGTTGTCGTTTATCGCCCGTCTGTCGTAGATCGCGGTGACAGTCGGGGTTCCGAAAGTGACGTGTCTGACGAATATCTACCATCCGAATATCGACCCGGAATCTTTGGACGGCGGAGACGGGAATGTGTGCCTGAACATTTTCGACGACTGGCCGCCGAGTTACGGGCTGCAGGACTGCGTCCAGGGCATCCTGTTCCTTCTCCACAACCCCAATCTGGACGACCCCCTCGCGCCCTATTTCGATGACCACTATGCAAAAGGGGAGTTTCCCGAGAAGGTCCGGAGCTCCCTACGGGGAGAGGAGGTCGACGGAATCACGTTCAGCACGAGTCTCACGGCCACAGAAACAACGACGTCGACTGCGCCACAACCTGAGGACCGAGAACTCGACGACACGTTTGGTTTGGAGAACATTTTCGCAGACCAAAAACAGGACGTGGCGCGTGATGAAGAGAACGAGTTCGCAGAACAAAGAGAGGAAAATGTGATTGGTCATGAGAATATTTGTGCTGGACAAAAACAGGAGGATGCGGTTGGTCAGGACGTCGTTTTCGCGGAACAAAATCAAGAGGATAAGGTCGGTCAGGAGACGATCTGTGGAGGTCAAAAACAGGAACTTCCGGCTAGTCCGGAGAACACCTATGCAGATGGTGAAACTGTTGTTGATGTGGCAGCCAGTACACCTGTAGAACTACTACACCATACCGCTGGAGGGAGGCCGTTAGTCGAGGAATGTAGACATCTGATTGTAACTCCTTCAAGTTGCGTGATGCTGCATCAACCCCACCCGAAGAGGGCTAGCTTAACACTAGTCTGTAAACATTCGTCCCAAACTGTGACAAGAAGACTCATTAAGCTACTGGGCGTTGCTGCAACATGTGTGCGATATTGGTTCTCTCCCACCCAGCGGCGGCCCGTGGAGAGATCGAAATGTTACGAATGCATTGTGTAGATAACCAGCGATCTTCTGTGTTTCTTGATAAACTGTCCGCGCGTGGGTGTCTGCCGTACGTACTACGTGCCTCTCCGTACGCACCACGTACCGACCACCACACGTGCTCACTCAATACCAAACTGCTATTTTGGAGACATGTTTCGTTTGCCAGTGACAAAGCGTGAAGCTCGGACGTTTCACAAACAACATGTCTTTCCTATGCCGACTACCTTACGTGACATAGCCAGAACATTCGTGAAGAACCACGCAGAGTTGGTCTGTGCATTTTGCTATGCCGTGTGTGTATTGACACAATGGTGAATACTGAATAATGCATTTCAAATAACGCGTGGTTGAACCAAAGACATGTCCAGTGTCATTTTCATTAAACGAATATTTATGTTTCTTACACAATTATATGTTTGCGCATAGTATTTAAAATTCGATACCTCAATTATAGTTTGTGATTCATATCCTGACAATTCCAAGTATATTAAACAATCAGTTACTCCTGGTGTATCCAAGATGTCCCTCGCCACTTGCAACATCGGTCACCGCCAGTGGACAACACAAGCAGCCGATCACGTGACCTGGCGACGCACAGTCCACCAAGCCATCTCCTCCTTCGAAACCACCCGAAGCGCCACTCTGGAAGAAACTAGGAGAAGGCGGGAAAACCGGGATCCTTCCTCATTCCCCACGAAACAGCAGCTGCGGAGGCAGAATCTGCCTTTCCCATCATCAGCGTGCTGCGTAAGACTTGGACTTGGTTGTAACTAACTGGCTCAAGTATCAGTTTAGATCACCCTGTGGTCAAACCCCATAGTTATATTATAGTTTTAGTCACCTTAAATATGGACCAAATCTGTAATTTGATGAGAAGTTTCAAGGAAATAATGCCAACATTTGGTGGTATGTGAATAAATGAATTAACACTATTTGCAACAATCGCAATTTCGATCATCCTCGCCTCCATTTCCCTTCCACTTTCTGGGCGTCTGCTCTCTGCCAGTTGTTTTCATTCTCATTTCATCCAGCTTCTCTTATCACCTCTCTTAACTCCCACGATTATTTTTACCAGGTTGTTTTTCGCAAACCTGGACGTTTTCCTGTTGTTTCTCTGTTGGTGCCATCGTCTCCAGTCCATTCATGTATGCCGGAGTAACACACGAGCTGAGCACATTTCTTTTACGTTTATGTGATATGTGTTTATCTCCCATCACCCCTTCGAATTTCATCCAAAGCGTTTGCCCTAGGAAAATGTCACTTCCTATCGTGAATTGATCAATTGTAATACGCAACGTTACCTGTTGTGAAGTTACTGGTTGAACGCCAAAACCATATCATCCACGTTAAGGCATGCACTTCGCAGCATCAACAACGACAGAATGATTTCTTCTCGTCCCAAGTTACTCTCCGAATCCACTTTTAAGACTTAAACATGTCTTCTTTTCCCATTCCGCACGTATTGTCCCCCATACACACTGCACTTGCCCGTTACACGCTATGGACTTGAACACTAACTAGAAAAGTGAATTACACTCAGGGACGTAAAGCTAAGCTCGTGGTTCCCACCTTCCGCGTCAATACACAAGGAGTAATTAAAAACTAACTAACGCATTGGCCTATTTATAGGACTACATGCAGACAATTGATGGGGAAAAAACCAATTAGACCCTACTTAATTGTTTTATTGAGAGAGGTGCTCTGACATGCTGTCAATCAGTGTCAGTTGTTGCGGTTTCAAACGTCGATGTGAGATATGTCGTCTGTGCTTTATTACCAGTTTAATTATTAACTTATTTGAGGTCGCGTTCAGAACTGGCTTACGGTCGCAGTGCATAATTGCGTATAGTTAATTATGTATACTATCATCAAGACAATGTGAGCTATATAGCTATCTATGGCAACCCCCTTCTCCATCATCACAACTCCCCAGGCTTCATGCCTGGACTACTAGACTATAACAATCAGCTATACCTGCTGGCTGGCTGAACTTGAGCAGCATCTAAGTTTGGATCACGCCCATCCTCGCAAGTAACTGCTCGTTGCGCTACGTTACTACACGTAGCGCAACAGAGAGAAGAGTTGGTATATCAAAAACATTAGGCGGCTTTGGATTGGTAGTTCACAGTATTTATTACGTGACGAAGAAAATGACGGCTCTTAAAAATAGAATACTCCTTGTGTATTGACACACACAAAAAAAGCGGCATACGCCTAAAAAAACGCAACCCGCAACGGGTAATTTCCCCCGCGGAACAGGTCTAAAACTAGCCCAATCGCGCGGGGAAACCGCGGAGTTGGCAACACTGGTCGCAGCTAACAGCTAATGGCTTTGTTTAGAACCCGTCGTGGGGCGCTGTATCGGCTAGATATAAGTAGCCAGCTTCCGTAGTGTGGCGCCACTGTCATTCACTGAGCACCTAGTAAAATTGTTTATCGAGCCATCTCGTGAATTAAGACACACTTTCGTCAGTATATGCGAAGCGGTATACATATACATAGTATATAATATATTAAACTATGTATATAATTATGAAGAAAGTAAACAGACGACGCGAGTGCACATGGATACATCGGCGCGTGCGCGTGCGCGTGCGCGTGCGCGTGCGCGTGCGCGTGCGCGTGCGCGTGCGCGTGCGCGTGCGCGTGCGCGTGCGCGTGCGCGTGCGCGTGCGCGTGCGCGTGCGCGTGCGCGTGCGCGTGCGCGTGCGCGTGTTTGTTTATATGTATGTTTATATGTATGTTTATATGTATGTTTATATGTATGTTTATATAGTTTATGGGTGGATGGGTGGGTGGGTGGGTGGGTGGGTGGGTGGATGGATGGATGGATGGATGGATGGATGGATGGATGGATGGATGGATGGATGGATGGATGGATGGATGGATGGATGGATGGATGGATGGATGGATGGATGGATGGGTGGATGGATGGATGGATGGATGGATGGATATGTTTACTTTTTCAGCGTTATTTCCATTAATCATTTTTGTTCGCAAATAAAAGCTATTTTAGAGAAAGGCGTGTTTGTGGATCGATTCAATGTTAAACTATTTTCTACCCAGAAACAACGGACATTTGGCAAGTAATTTCACCACCGCTGTGACGGCGTAAATACTAATTATAATATCTCGTAATTACATTACGTAATCGAGTTATCCGCAGTTATCTCCCTCCGTAATGAACATAATAAAATACACAGACGGTTTATCAGTTTTGTGAACAGTTCCGACGCGCAAACACGAGGGATTGTCTTCGTGGTTCTGCGCCAGTCGTTCCCGTCTGCCCATCACTTCAGCCAGCCCGTTATTCAGTTAACCGGTGAAACATAATTGATTTATAAACAACGTTCCCGACACAGTCAGTGCGCGCGCCGTCGCATCGACTCAGGTGGTAGTACGCGCAGTCGTTACCAGCAGCCGACACGAAAATAATTGATTTATAAACTTGGTTTTGTTCGTCTGACCTATTGCTGGGCAGGCTGGCGTCGATTCGGCGTCGCCTAGCAACGACGGAAGCTGCTCCACAGACGATGTGACGCGCCGTCCTCATTGCTCGGTCTGGCCGTAACGAGAGACCGATAACACCCGGCTGTCTGGTCTCGTTACGCCACGACCGGCACAGACAGCGGCGCGGACACGGAGGCTGCCTTACGTCTGTAAACCTCCTTCTTCATCACGGAAGTCTGAATCCGTGCCACGAATCTGGTAGGACCCTTGTTATTGCTCATGCATGTTTTGATGCATAGTCCGAAGACAGCAGTCGAATCAACAGCCGTGGGGTCGTTATTATTGGACTAACCCTTACAGTATATATAGTTATGTCTATGTATGACTGCGCGGGTGTATGATGTCATACGATGCTGTGATGATGCTAGATGTTGTGTTTCGTGTGTGTGTGTGTGTGTGTGTGTGTGTGTGTGTGTGTGGGGTGTGCGTGTGTGTGTGCGTGCGCGTGTGCGTGTGCGTGTGCGTGTGCGTGTGCGTGTGCGTGTGCGTGTGCGTGTGCGTGTGCGTGTGTGGTGTGTGCGCGCGTGTGTGCGCGTGCGTGCGTGTATGTATGTGTGTGTGTGTGTGTGTGTGTGTGTGTGTCGCGTGTGTAGCGTGTGTGTGTATGTATGTATGTATGTGTGTGTGTGTGTGTGTGTGTGTGTGTGTGTGTGTGTGTGTGTTTGGGTGTGGTCTGTGTGTGTGTGTGTGTGTGTGTGTTTGTGTGTGTGTACGTGTGTGTGTGTGTGTGTGTGTGTGTGTGTGTGTGTGTGTGTGTGTGTGTGTGTGTGTGTGTGTGTGTGTGTGTGTGTGTGTGTGTGTGTGTGTGTGTGTGTGTGTGTGTGTGTGTATGTGTTACTAGCGTGCACGTGTCAATACACACGTCTGGCACTGTGTGTCTGTATGTACGTGCGGCGAACTTAAAATTGTATATCCTATTATGTCTTGCCGATTTCTCGTTAGAGTAAGTCTCGAGGTGTACACGACCGCGTGTGTACAAGTAAGCGATGCTGCAGTAGTCCCGACCGTCCCTGTCTCTAGTTCTCTCTCTCTCCATCTGGTTTTGCCTTCTTGACTTTTTACGGATGGTCACATGATATCTGTAATGGTGCACAGTGATGAATTACTCCGACTGACAGCCACATACACAGCAACGGGGGACAGACCACTATGTTACATCCCCGGACCGCCACTAGAACACGCATGTTTTCGCCTGGCAACTGCACGATCTATACCACGAGGACCAACTGCAAAGTTGTGCTTATGTAAACAACTCAACGAGGAGCAATAAAAGTGTCAATAAATTCACAATCGAACGGATTTTACTGAGAAAGAAAACGTGATATAGTATGACTAATACATTTCGACCTCCTGTGGTTATTTTAGTGTAGCTTGCACGCAGCGCGGAATGACATAAACTCTCCATCAGCGATTGTTCACGTGAAACTGAGACTGGTCTGAGACGATACCAAGTGTTGATTAGATTCGTATAACAATCAGTCCTGTCCCCGCTAGGAAATTGTTTCTCCGTCGTCCCGTCAACGAGTGCCACATTATCGATTGTGCCTCGTCTGAGATTCGTAGAGAAGTCGTTGCGACGTACATGTAAATGTTGAATACCTACATATATGTATGCGTTTCTGGATGTGTTATTAGCGTAGGTATGTAACGTACTTGAGCAGAACATGAACACGTGCATATCGTGTTTGCACGTGTGTGTGTGTGTGTGTGTGTGTGTGTGTGTGTGTGTGTGTGTGTGTGTGTGTGTGTGTGTGTGTGTGAGTGTGTGTGTGTGTGTGTGTGTGTGTGTGTGTGTGTGTGAGTGTGTGTGTTGTGTGTGTGTGTGTGTGTGTGTGTGTGTCGCGCGCGTGTGTGTGGTGTGAGTGTGTGTGTGTGTGTGTGTGTGTGTGTGTGTGTGTAGTGTGGTGTGTGTGTGTGTGGTGTGTGTGTGTGTGTGTGCGTGTGTGCGCGTGTGCGTGTGTGCGTGTTGTGTGTGTGCGTGTGTGCGTGTGTGCGTGCGCACGCGGAACAACGATATGGTATGGTTGTATGTATGTACTTGCGTGCGTGTGTGTTGCGGCGTGTGTGCGCCTGTGGGAATATACTACAATATGCATACGTACAAACATGCATGCATACACGAATCAGTGCAATGTGGCCACAATACATGTATAGTAGCATTAGTATATAGATTGCGCACGTTGCACCCATCAACCGCCCGCCCACTCAACACGCATCAACCGCCCGCCCACCCACTCTACACCCATCAACCGCCCGCCCACTCAACACCCATCAACCGCCCGCCCACTCAACACCCATCAACCGCCCGCCCACTCTACACCCATCAACCGCCCGCCCACTCAACACCCATCAACCGCCCGCCCACTCAACACCCATCAACCGCCCGCCCACTCAACACCCATCAACCGCCCGCCCACTCAACACCCATCAACCGCCCGCCCACTCTACACCCATCAACCGCCCGCCCACTCAACACCCATCAACCGCCCGCCCACTCAACACCCATCAACCGCCCGCCCACTCTACACCCATCAACCGCCCGCCCACTCAACACCCATCAACCGCCCGCCCACTCAACACCCATCAACCGCCCGCCCACTCAACACCCATCAACCGCCCGCCCACTCTACACCCATCAACCGCCCGCCCACTCAACACCCATCAACCGCCCGCCCACCCACTCTACACCCATCAACCGCCCGCCCACTCAACAACCATCAACCGCCCGCCCACTCAACACCCATCAACCGCCCGCCCACTCTACACCCATCAACCGCCCGCCCACTCAACACCCATCAACCGCCCGCCCACTCTACACCCATCAACCGCCCGCCCACTCTACACCCATCAACCGCCCGCCCACTCTATACCCATCAACCGCCCGCCCACTCTACACCCACCAACCGCCCGCCCACTCTACACCCATCAACCGCCCGCCCACTCAACACCCATCAACCGCCCGCCCACTCTACACCCATCAACCCCCCGCCCACTCAACACCCATCAACCGCCCGCCCACTCTACACCCATCAACCGCCCGCCCACTCTACACCCATCAACCGCCCGCCCACTCTACACCCATCAACCGCCCGCCCACTCTACACCCATCAACCGCCCGCCCACTCTACACCCATCAACCGCCCGCCCACTCAACACCCATCAACCGCCCGCCCACTCTACACTCATCAACAGCCCGCCCACTCTACACCCATCAACCGCCCGCCCAATCTACACACATCAACCGCCCGCCCACTCAACACCCATCAACCGCCCGCCCACTCAACACCCATCAACCGCCCGCCCACTCTACACCCATCAACCGCCCGCCCACTCTACACCCATCAACCGCCCGCCCACTCAACACCCATCAACCGCCCGCCCACTCAACACCCATCAACCGCCCGCCCACTCTACACCCATCAACCGCCCGCCCACTCTACACCCATCAACCGCCCGCCCACTCAACACCCATCAACCGCCCGCCCACTCTACACCCATCAACCGCCCGCCCAATCTACACACATCAACCGCCCGCCCACTCAACACCCATCAACCGCCCGCCCACTCAACACCCATCAACCGCCCGCCCACTCTACACCCATCAACCGCCCGCCCACTCTACACCCATCAACCGCCCGCCCACTCTACACCCATCAACCGCCCGCCCACTCTACACCCACCAACCGCCCGCCCACTCAACACCCATCAACCGCCCGCCCACTCAACACCCATCAACCGCCCGCCCACTCTACACCCATCAACCGCCCGCCCACTCTACACCCATCAACCGCCCGCCCACTCAACACCCATCAACCGCCCGCCCACTCAACACCCATCAACCGCCCGCCCACTCTACACCCACGCGTCAACTCATGCGCCGCCCGCGGAACCGACCAAGCAAGTGTCCGACTGATACGACAGCAGGTCGTTGTGTGGCAGTCTATTGTGCCTGGATTAACTGTCGTGTGTGACTCGATATGCTAGTAATTTGCGAATAATCAATACGACTGCGCACAGTCGCGTCACATCTGGCATGTTGGACACCTACGGGCTCGCCGTTATGGGACAGGTGTGTGCTTCCGCATGCGTGACGAGTGCGTATAATTAATATAATGTGTGTCTAAATAGAACGAATAACTAATTAGTCTGTCAAGTTCACGATTTATAGATTTTTTGGTCGTAGCAAATGATATAGACTTACAAAAATAACTTCAGACATGACGACTGAAAGGATAGCTTACGTCTAACTGTTATTAAAATTTTGTTTTCGACATAGCATACGTGTATAGGGTCTACTGTGATGTCAACTCATTGACACAATGTGTACATTCTAACGGTACGACAGCTCCGCATCAGTTAACCAATGAAAACCGCCGTAACTTTTTGTTAACCTCATTCTGATTCCAGTCTGTCGCCGGAAGCCGTCCGCCGTAGCCGGGTGACACACGGCTGCGCCAATGGCGAACGTCAGTGCGCTGTCTTCGTCTCCAGCCGTCGACGTCATCAATATGGCGTCACGTGGTCACGGTGTAGACGACACGACGTGGCTGGCCCTGCGAGTGGTCCACGGCTGTCTGGCGGCGGCGGCTGTGGTCGTCAACTGCCTCTCTCTCGTCGTCATCTACGGCGTCGTGCCCCGCCTCACGCCGAGACTTCAGCTCCTCACAAGTCTCTCCTTCAGCGACATGCTCTCCGCCTGGGCCGTCATGACGCTCTACTTCTCCTACAGGTAGACGGCTTCCTTCTTCTCTCACTTCTTAATGTCTTCGGCGCCGACAGCAATGGCGGAGCGCTGTTGAAGGTGAAGAAAATATCTTCAACAACACCCGACACCCCCTGTCTTCCTGTGTACACAAACCCACCGACAACCGTGTGTCGAGTGGTGTTCGCTGCAAGTGTGTTTGACAACCCTCAAAGGGGGTGCAGTGGAACGTTGTGTACCCCTCCCATACACACACACAGACACACACACACTCAGACACACACTCAGACACACACACAGACACACACACAGACACACACACAGACACACACACAGACACACACACAGACACACACACAGACACACACACAACACACACACACACACACACACACACACACACACACACACACACACACACACACACACACACACACACACACACACACACACACACACACACACACACACACACACACACACACACACACACACACACCTATCACCTTTCGTAGTGTTACATGACTGCTACACCGCGTATAAATAACATCGTATACGTGCTGCTGCGTCTAAGAATCCAAACCCCTCTTCTGTCTGCAGCGTCTGTCAGGAATCGATCAACATATCGCTGCTGCTGTGCGCCTGCAACGCCTCCGCGTGGCTAATGATCGCACTAACAACATCCCACAGTGTCGCCATCTTCCGGCCGCTGCACTACAACAAGATCGTGTCGCAGCGTCGTGTGTGGGCTGTCATCGCACTAGCGTGGTTCGTCGGCGTCTTCATGGCTTGCTCCGGGTTCCTGGCCACGGCGGCCGGCCACTATGTCGACCTACTGCCCTTTTGCGTGCAGGCGCACGCCCACCAGCAAGTGGCGTTGATTGTCAGCACGTTCCTGACGGCCGGAGCGTTCTTCTTCACGGCGTTCATGTGCGGACGCATTGTCGCCCACCTCAGGCCGATCGAGAGCATCGCTAATGGCGGCGAGACGAGCACCTCTCGTAGATCGACCCACCGAGTCACGTCCACCGTCATGGTGGCTGCGCTGCACGCCGTCACGTGGATGCCGTACCTCATCGTCAAGTGCGTGCAGTTGAGTCGCGGAGTGAGAGAGGACTCGGTCGCTATCACCGTCGGACTCGCCGTGTGCCACACACTCATCCTCGGCGCATGTCTGCTCAACCCCATCCTGTGCGCACTGCGCATGACCAGCCTGCAGACCGGATACCACAGGTTGTACCGAAGGAGCAGGGACTGCGCCGCTAAGATGTGGTTTCGGATTAAACGCAAGGAGACGGACGCAAACGAACAACCGTCGACTCCGTTAAATCCGCTAATGGAGTCCGCTTACTAGCGACTTTGGTGGACAAAGTCACCGGTTGATAATGGCCGAGTTTAAATACCGCTTCAGGAGGATACTGCCATCTTGCAAAGACGCGTATGCCTATACCGGTGCATGGGAAGCCGAGGTGAAAATACACGCTTGGCGACATCAGTAATGATCTTGTCACTGATGACCGGGGTCTCGCAGCCCCTCTAAGGCGAAACTTCCCGCTTATATAAATTGTAATGTCAGCATTTTGTAATGCTATCTATTGGATCATGTCGGTAAACACGATGCGTTTTTATTTTTTCTTGGGTGTCGCAATAAACAAAAAAATTGTAAACATAAATTGATCCCCAAAAATAAAGTGTCCAAGACTCGTCATTTGAATATGTACATGCAACAAATTCGTGTACTTTCTGAAGCACAGACGCAGAAGATTCTAGTGCGTGGGTAATACTTAAAATAAATCACTGGTAAACGAAGTGGGAAATCGCAAGTGACACACGTGTAGGAGTCAACTACTCACCTCTTGGAGACTATGTCTACCGTTGAAGCAAAACGAGTATGCTACAATCAGATAATCGGACGCTATTTTACAAGCACCAAAATGCAACTGGCAAGCCGAAAGCCCAGTCCCACTAACCGATATGCCACTGAACTGGTATTGTTTACAGTTTGTAGCCAACAAAATCGGAATCCCATACGACATCATACATGACACCTAGTTGGCGCGATGTACATATCATTCCAAGTGTCTAGTTACTTGGTATGCCTTGGTGAAATCCACAACTTGTCCAGTGATGATTAAATCCTCGACAACCAACCAGTTTAATAATATGTTTATTATATAGCACCCCATCGAAATAATTGTTCAGGGTAGAATATAAATTAGAGTAGAAGTAGGAGGGAGGTTTCATGATAAGCATGTGTTGTGTACAGAATGTTGTGTATAGTGTTGTGCACAGAATGTTGTGGACAAAATGTAAACACAGGCAGAAGGCGATGTGCAAAAGCAGGAAAAGGCAGACACATTTATCATGAGTTTATGACAGCTGGGAGAGAAGGCAAGCCACTACAGATAACAGACTCGACGTATGGTCAGCGCCAACCACAAACTACAACAAACTGTACACATTCTTTTATATGATTCATACACGAGTACCTGTTAATATCACAGTGATACTCCTTCGGACAAATATGAAATGCAGCGTCTCTCAAATCATAGTTCCTGCGATTTGCCTGGATTATGGTCTTCAGGTTGTCGACAAACGACTTGCTCTGACATTCATTCCACGATACATGTTGTCATAAGCAATCTAGTCATCCACATTTACCTGAGGTAAAAAGTTACACGTTTATACAGGCAAATACAACAGGAACCAATCAAGTATTGGTTGCTGCCGTATCTGTAGATTACACTTAGATAGTTCATGTTTTTTGCTACATACAGTACATTTCCAACTTAACCCAGGGTTTACAAAACACACTGCCCAAATCCTGGTCTTAAGCCGCGGCATTCATCATTTGCATACTTGGGCCATGGCTAAATTATTCTAAGAAGCATTACACAATAAATCTTGAAACAATCTTCAATTAATTGGTCCAAAATACCATTATGTCACAGTAAATTATCTTCAATGAAGTCTGCATTTCAGTTATATGTCTGCAAACCTATTTCAAGCGTCCTGATAGCAGTACAGACTAACGAATGATTCCGAAATAAAATTTTTACACGCACGCACGCACGCACGCACGCACACACGCACGCACACACAATACTTATGGACAGCAACATCAGAAAAATATGAAATGTTTCCTAGAACTTATAACCTAATGGTTTAGGTAAGGGTATTTCTCACTTCACAGAAATTGCTAGATCTCAAAACTACAACAAACGGATGCAAGAGATTCACATTGCAGTGAATGGTTCACAAAAGTAACGATGATGCGAAACCTCCGTCGTTCTGTTTACATTGCAGTACATACTTTGACTATATGCTCCTGGTCGTCACCTGTATGTAAAATATAAACAAACAATATGGCAACAAACTTAACAATTGTTATATTCGCAGCACCTGTATTTTCAACATTGTGCAATTTTATCATAATAATTAATGACATCACCCACACAGGAAACGAACCTCTAAAACGTACTGCACAATAAAGCTTGACGCTTACTACCAGGCAGTTTGTATACTTAAATTGATTCTACTGTCATGATAATGATTCTAAGGTAACTTCTATTGTGCTAAATCCTTGTTGCAGAAACAAGAAAACCCTAGTTCTTATCTAAGTGTTTACTCGAGAGAAACAGTAGGCCAGCATGAGATGATCGAAGCTGGATAGGTTTTCTTACAAAAGTACGTAATAGATGTTGGCTGCTTACACGATAGTGTCACAGATACACCGAACGTATATAACCTTACAAAACAACATAATTTCCACACGTTATCAACAATGTTACCTTCTTAGTTATGACAATTATTGTTGAAAAAAGTTCAGCTATTCTAACCCATTAACATTTTAGGTACCCTCTAGACTGGACAACGAGTCTTAAAGGGATACTCTAGTCAGTGAGAGATTCACAGCATTTACTTCCATCTGTATACTATATTGGTTGTGCATAGTAATTGTGCACAAAGATCGTTAATAAACAATTAATTATAGCATAGTTGTACAAGAAACACTCCACGTTGGATTCAGTGCGCCGCCATCTTGATACTTGTGCGCCAGTAACGTAAACCGCTTACGTCACTGGCGCATGCACGTTTTAACATCCTGTGTCTGTCCAATGGTATTTGATGTATCCAGTATGTCGGAAGATTCCGCCAATCTTTGCCTTTTTCAACAATGCGCCAGTGACGTAAACGATTTGGCTGACTGGAGTATGGCAACTGCAGGCAACTCTGCTATATGGTCGGCGAATATGCATGCCCAGGAATATTGAAATCGGCGAATACACTAGTCATGGTAGTTAGGACCAGGTAAATGTGAACATTTAGCTTTTATGGGAGGCCTGGAGGTGGCCTTAGAAACATCCAATAAAGTACCTATTTCTTGTGTATTACTTATGTACCAAGAGATGTATATGCAACATTTGAGAAAGTCAGTTCAGTTTTTTTTAAACAATATGCAAACTGAAAATGTGCCGGTCTGTGAGTCCTTGAAGATCGTATTGCACCTTTAGAATGATCTAATACAATATAAATGTATATGCATCGTGATAATGCCCTAATACGTCTATGACAAATTTGGAAAACAGACCCCAAACAGTGCCTGCGATATGGGAGCTAACGGCGGATGGTGCACATAAGGAATGATGCCATAACTATGTTGGACTTTCAACCCAAATGACTAAAAAGAATAAATATGTCGTAAATCCGCGTTGAGAAATTAGCTTTCTTAAATTTTACTTTTGAAAAATTACACAAAAATGTAGTGTTACAGGTGCCGGTGGACCACACTAACTACGTAGATGTGTGGGAAAGGGTTCTTAATCCCGTCAAGTTGCCTCTGTTTACGAGTAAAAAGAAACTGTCTTATCTGCATTTGACTTTAATTTACCCTCAGCCAACCACCATAAAAACTGATTAAGACAATTTCCATTGGATGAATAGCACACACAAGATTAGTGTAGTATTACAATTGAGCAATATGTACATGCAAACATCCACAAGGCTATGCATCACTGATTGTCCCTAATTGTCCCCACCCCCGTCTCCCGTGTCCCCTCCCGCCTGGCGAGAGTTCACTTTGATCATCTCGACGACGATGTCGTTGACGAATGACAACGCCGGCACGTTCAGATCTGGCACGATGATCTGCAACAGAGACCGGACGTTGCGTTGTAGCGACATGTAGCGGTCCTCACTCGCCTTCAGCTGTTGCTTCAAGTCGTTCACCCGTTCGTCCTTCCCCGTCACAGATGCTGACGTCGCTGACGCAGGTGTTGACGTCACCGACGCATCAGCTGACGTCACAGTCGCGGACTGCGTTGACGACTTTTTGTCGTTGGTGATGTCTTGGGCAGTGGACGTCTTTGGCGAGTCCGGCGTCTCTGTCTTCACCGTCTCCACTTTGACTTCAACCGACGACTTCGCTGTCGTATCAGCTTCTTGTGAGCCGATTGTTATAACGTCGTCATCGTCGCTGTCGTCTTCGTCTGAGTCGATAGGTATGGGCGCGTTTTCATGGCCTTTTGCAGGGATGCGCACTACCTGAGTTTCTTTTGGTGTCGTTCTGTTGCCGTTCGACGGCTGGGCGTCGAGTCGTTGTCGCTTCGGCGTGGGATCACCGTCGACACTGTCGTCTGCTTGCCTGCGATTACTGCAAACACCAACAAGGCTTTGTAAGGACACACAACGACCCGCTGAATTCATCCTCGCAAGCCCGGGATGTTTGCCACGGAAACTCGCCCTGACAGATCCCTACGAGAAGTGCATAATTTAGCCGAGTCGAACTAGTTTAATGAGTTTGCCAATCGCGAGTGCTTCACCCTGACCTGGTAATTTTTATTGTGACGTCAGTTTGTATTTCCAGGACACTCAATCAGTATGGAAATCAAGGTTTGAACTGCATTTTGTTTACCTGCCAAAATAAACAAGGCATTAATTCTGATAACTAACTGATGTTTCCAACATATAATTTATATGCAGGGAAGATTAATAAGAGCAATCATAAGAATAAATTTGCAACGTATAAAACATGCGTGTATATATATATATACATATATATATATATATATATATATATATATATATATATATATATGTCTATGTCTATATAAAACACAGAGGCCTACCAAACGAAAAAATGGTACCCAATAAAGAGGTTCTTGTCACCATGTTCCTTATAACAATCACGGTCGTTTATGGTAAATAATGAATTCACTAGTGTTAAGATGAATTCATATCCGTGGTCATCGAGAGACCACATGGGGATAGTCTAGTCTGTGAAGACATTTGTCTACTACTGGGAACATCAACAAAAACAAACACAACTACACTGTGCATGTGACTTACCTCAACTGCGTGTTACTTCTTGAGTTGGGTGTGTCAGGACTCTACAAAAGAAACATACATGTTCGTTTCAACAAGTGTGTTGATTACGTATTTTGTCACAATTATATTGAGAAACTTATGAAGTTAATTCTAATAATGTTTTCTGCTCAATGGAACTTTTGACCCCTTCTCAATCCATTTATCACAACACAATGTTGTCGTGTGATGCAGTTGGGGAGCGTCGTGTTACAACTTGACACTAGCAGGCAAGAGGCAGTGGCTACATGTTGGAGGGTGTCGTAAGGTCAAATCTGAGTAGAGGAGCTAACCTCCGTTTAACTGAAACCTCTCAACTGACCTGTTCCCTTTAACTGAGACCTCTCAATTGACTTGTTCTGTTTAACCGAGGCCTCTCAACTGACCTGTGGGCTTTAATCAAGACCTCTCAACTGACCTGTGGGCTTTAATCGAGACCCTCAAATGACCTGTGGGCTTTAATCGAGACCTCTGGACTGACCTGTTCCCTTTAACCGAGACCTCTGAACTGACCTGTTCCCTTTAACTGAGACCTCTCAATTGACTTGTTCCGTTTAACCGAGGCCTCTCAACTGACCTGTGGGCTTTAATCGAGACTTCTCAAATGACCTGTGGGCTTTAATCAAGACCTCTCAACTGACCTGTTCCTTTTAAACGAGACCTCTCAACTGACCTGTGGGCTTTAATCGAGACCTCTCAACTGACCTGTTGGCTTTAACTGAGACCTGATCGCCATCCAGTGATGGCAAAATCACATCCAAAAGCAAGTCGTCGCCGTCGGCAATGTCGCTGTCAACAACACTACTACCGTCTGAATAACCCGAATGTAAGCCAATTGCTTCCAGTGACCATTTGTAGTCGTCAATTCCTAGAATCAAGAATCGTCGACGATCCATGCGTGAACTAGAAACTCTTTCAAAAATTGACATTTAATCGGAAAATTCTAGGAAGTGTCTACAAATTCCGGCAAATTACATTTCAATGGTGGCTTTGCATAGAAACACCGCTGACATCTAGTGATCAACGTGAACACTAGTCACCAAACCCTATATATTGGGTTTGGTCCGCAAGAGGTTGACTGACCTGTTGCTGCCGTGTCTGCAGCCACTCTGCATCGGCCGCCATCTTCTGTCGTAGCTTCAGCTGCTGCATGGCGATCTCCTGCTTCTGCAGACTCAGTTGAGCAATGATCTGTTTCTGCTGGAGCTCACGTCGTTTCGCCTCCTCCAGCTCCTTCTGGAGGCGCGCATTCTCCTGGAGCCGAGACTGCTCCTGTCTTGCCATCTCCAGCTGCAGCGAGACACGCGGCAACATCACGGTCTCAGTTCTTGTGTTTTAGTGGGTTTTTTATTAATCAACATTAATATATTATTTTTTACTAATTTTTTACTAAGTATATTTTTTATTAATTGTTATTAACATATTTTATTATTATCTTTCTGTGGACCACATTGGAAATAAGTGTACGTTTGTCATCCTTAGCATTATTACGCATAAGCTCTGGTCTACTTGCATTTTGTTTATCAATACATTTCTAAACATGTATACAAGATTATAATCTCACAGAATAAACTCGATCAATCAATCGTAACCCTTTAGAGCAATTGTCAGTTTACAAAATGAACCAGGAATCCCTTCAGATGTCACCAAGCTATGGATACACCGAGGTTTTTGCATTTTTGTTGTACTGTCATGCCACTTGTGAGAAGTTTGACTGCTATAGTTTATAGAATACTAGGATGAGAGAAACAACATGTATTTGATGAAAGAACATCCCACCAGGAGATGACAAACACCGCGAATACAAACCTCTTGTTCTTCTGCTTTCTTTCTTCGTTCTTGCTCTCTAAAAACAGTAAAGCAATGGCAATACTCAGCCACAACTGAACTCTTGTAAGCGATGAAACCTACATTAAACTGGTAACTTTGCTTTGATACAGGTTAAAGGTACCACTGTTTTTTAGCCTGTTATAAAATCTGTGAAGTGTTTAGTTTTTTTACTGGGTAGACAGCCTTCTTATTTTACATCCTGCTGTGGGCAGACAATCTGAAGATGGTAGCCATCTGTGAATTATGTTGCATGTAGGCTGCTTTAAAATTAGGATATCTTAATAACTGATGCATGCAAATATTTGACATAAATTGCATTGTGTATGGAATGACTGCGTGACTAAGCAACTAAGTGACTCACTGTTGTCTCTTGTACGTCTTCTTGTAGGTTGCTTGCAACAGTTCATCCTCATCTTCCGGCTCTTCACTGATGTCACAGCGACTACAACATAGTGATCAGGGTGACTACAACATAGTGATCAGGGTGACTACAACATAGTGATCAGGGTGACTACAACATAGTGATCAGGGTGACTACAACATAGTGATCAGGGTGACTACAACATAGTGATCAGGGTGACTACAACATAGTGATCAGGGTGACTACAACATAGTGATCAGGGTGACTACAACATAGTGATCAGGGTGACTACAACATAGTGATCAGGGTGACACAACATAGTGATCAGGGTGACTACAACATAGTGATCAGGGTGACTACAACATAGTGATCAGGGTGACTACAACATAGTGATCAGGGTGACTACAACATAGTGATCAGGGTGATGACAACATAGTGATCAGGGTGACGACAACATAGTGATCAGGGTGACTACAACATAGTGATGACAACATAGTGATCAGGGTGACTACAACATAGTGACCAGGGTGACGACAACATAGTCATCAGGGTGACTACAACATAGTCATCAGGGTGATGACAACATAGTGATCAGGGTGACGACAACATAGTGATCAGGGTGACTACAACATAGTGATCAGGGTGACTACAACATAGTGATCAGGGTGACTACAACATAGTGATCAGGGTGACTATAACATAGTGATCAGGGTGATGACAACATAGTGATCAGGGTGACTACAACATAGTGATCAGGGTGACTACAACATAGTGACCAGGGTGACGACAACATAGTCATCAGGGTGACTACAACATAGTGATCAGGGTGATGACAACATAGTGATCAGGGTGACTACAACATAGTGATCAGGGTGACGACAACATAGTGATCAGGGTGACTACAACATAGTGATCAGGGTGACTACAACATAGTGATCAGGGTGACTACAACATAGTGATCAGGGTGACTACAACATAGTGATCAGGGTGACGACAACATAGTCATCAGGGTGACTACAACATAGTCATCAGGGTGATGACAACATAGTGATCAGGGTGACGACAACATAGTGATCAGGGTGATGACAACATAGTGATCAGGGTGACTACAACATAGTGATCAGGGTGACGACAACATAGTCATCAGGGTGACTACAACATAGTGATCAGGGTGATGACAACATAGTGATCAGGGTGACGACAACATAGTGATCAGGGTGACTACAACATAGTCATCAGGGTGACGACAACATAGTGATCAGGGTGACTACAACATAGTGACCAGGGTGACTACAACATAGTGATCAGGGTGACTACAACATAGTGATCAGGGTGATGACAACATAGTGATCAGGGTGACTAAAACATAGTGATCAGGGTGATGACAACATAGTGATCAGGGTGACTACAACATAGTGATCAGGGTGACGACAACATAGTGATCAGGGTGACAACAACATAGTGACCAGGGTGACTACAACATAGTGATCAGGGTGACGACAACATAGTGATCAGGGTGACTACAACATAGTGATCAGGGTGACGACAACATAGTGATCAGGGTGACGACAACATAGTGATCAGGGTGACTACAACATAGTGGTCAGGGTGACTACAACATAGTGATCAGGGTGACGACAACATAGTGATCAGGGTGACTACAACATAGTTATCAGGGTGACTACAACATAGTGATCAGGGTGACTACAACATAGTCATCAGGGTGACTACAACATAGTGATCAGGGTGACGACAACATAGTGGTCAGGGTGACTACAACATAGTGACCAGGGTGACTACAACATAGTGATCAGGGTGACTACAACATAGTGATCAGGGTGACTACAACATAGTGATCAGGGTGACGACAACATAGTGATCAGGATGACTACAACATAGTTATCAGGGTGACTACAACATAGTGATCAGGGTGACTACAACATAGTGATCAGGGTGACTACAACATACTCATAAGGGTGACTATAACATAGTGATCAGGGTGACTACACCATAGTCATCAGGGTGACTAAAACATAGTCATCAGGGTGACCACAACATAGTCATCAGGGTGACTAAAACATAGTCATCAGGGTGACTACAACACAGTCATCAGGGTGACTACAACACAGTCATCAGGGTGACTACAACATAGTCATCAGGGTGACTACAATATAATCATCAGGGTGACTACAACATAGTGATCACTCTCTGACATTATCATCACAGTGACTACAACACAGCCACAACAACGACTACAATATAGTTATCACGCCTACTAAAACAGATATTAAAGTAACGAACGATAAGTCATCACTGCGACTACAACATAGGTATCACAGCGACTACACCCGTCATCAACATAGTCATCAGAGTGACTACAACATTGTCATCACTGCTCCACAACATTATCATGTATATGAGAGAAAACAAGAAAGTAATTAATAGGCCATTTAAGCCATATTCAAGCAATAGGTTACAGTCAATTACAGTCTCGTGACTACAATATGGACCACAGTGCCACTATCAAAGTCACCCTCTCAACTGTGTGAATGTGACCTGAATAGTGAGGTGACTCTATTAGTGAGACTGATTACCTATACTTTAATGAACATAATTGAACTCATTTGGGATTGTCTTAGGTTGACCCTAACTGCAAGGTGTCTGTCTTACAGAGGTGTGACTGTAAAATGAGATTCAACTGGACATTAACAACTGCAAGTCTGCGGCCGGTCAGCCCCAGCGACTCACTTGTGCGTGGGATCAGAGTTCATGTAGCAGAACCATTTGTCTGGAAGTGTCCCGCCGTCAACTATTCCCGGTAGACGGCGCCACTTGAGACAGTTGTCGCATTGGGCCCACGTCCAATCAGGGAGAGGCGCCTTCTGGCCGCTGGAATCAAACACACAGATCTATACGCGGTAATTACTGCTGAGTGCAGACACTAGGAACTCCAACAGATTATTTTTGGATAACATGGAGATCTTGAAAAGAATAATTAATCAAATTTTTTTCTGATACCTATTATTTTTATGACTACCCCGGTATATACAAAAGCTGAACATTGAATTAATTTTAGTCACCAAAATACTTAGAGTAATTGGTGTAAGTTGTTGAAATAAACAACGGCTAAAAAGCACACTAACACCAATGGCTCCCAGCACAGCACTGTCACTGGCAACACTATATCCCTTGAGAGATATCAGCAAACCAGATAAATACAGCATATTTCCACACTTTTAGGCAATATATATATATAAATATAAACTCTTAATTAATATTCGCTTTTAAATAAATATTATCCTTGGCCTGTTCAAAGTGAGCTCACCTTTTCCTCGTTGGCCCTTGTGGAAGCTGTTTCTTCTCGTTCCAGTAGTCGTTCAGTTTCTGGCCAATCGCGTTGATGAATGAACTGTAACAACCGGAGCCAGTGTCACAATAGGTCGACGTCCAATATCGGACATAATTATATACGTAAATGAAATTCAAGAAACAAGGTACGTTTCCGAATCCACCGTCTTCACCTGTGGATGTATCGGTGTCTTCTCAACACCTTCGTCAGTGTTGGACTGCTGGTTACTTGGTCATCATACGACTGTTGTTGGTTGTCATGTGACAGCAGTTCCACCCAGATCATGGGGAGGTTGCACTTAGAATCTCGCTGGCCATGCCAAGAAGACACCGAAGGTTCCACGGGAGGATACAGTGGATTCAGAAAAGTATCTTCAACTATATTTACAATATGAATTTAATCGAATCCGGTAGCAACATTCAAGTTACTTTTGTTTGTTCTTGTCTGACAGCTGACATAGATATGTCATGCTTCATGTTGAGACAGTGATACCATCATATCAGTGTTTATAAATGTTCGTCAAAGGGCCAGGAATTGGGATGCCACGTGAAAATAGTTCCATCCGATATCAAACTCTCGATTTCTGAGATGATCCCCGAGACTGTGAACATGACAGACACCAGACAGTGCATTCATCAACAGGTAAACAAATACACAAGACTAGTTTTACTTAGTTTAAGTTATGATGTTTTTGCGTTTAGAATGTATGGCAAAACTACTATTAAAGGGAGAAAGCGACAATTTGTTTTATTCATGCAATTTGTGTTTTCTGGTAGTTTATACAAAGACACCCTTCCAGATGTGAAACTGGGTTTGAATCGTCAATGCTTAAAATCAGCAGTAAAACCATGTGTACAGGTCTACGTACGAGTGTCATATCTATTTCCAAAGCATAAAACATATCTAGAATTCAGAACATATCCTTTTTCCAAAATGCTCTCAAAGATCAAATTAGCCAGCATAAAGATGTAAATTTACCAGAAAGAAACTACACCTACTTGTATCGGTCTGTCTTATTGAAGTCTTGTTTGTTGTGAATTGGTTCGAGGAAATCACATTGTACAATACCAACAACCCCAATGGCTTGAACAGCTGACTGCAACAAAGAGGCATAACCGTAACTCAGCAAGGACACATAACTATAACTTTGAAATGAATGTGTTTAACTGGTTAGAGCGAAACGGTGAATATTTTCCACCAACACTTATCATCAAAATGGTCAATGAAAATGCAGTATTTATTATTAAGTTATTATTGGGAATAAATTAGTTAATACGTAACTATATAAATGCTATATTTGGAGTGAGGGGGACTATTTGGATTTTAACATTACTACTGATGTTTTGTATGAGAAGAGAACTTCTCAATATACACCAGCACTGACACAACTTCAAGCAAAATCCACCTGTCATGGGTTGCTACTACATTCACTCTCTGTATATGACCCTTCTTTTTTCTTTGCCGAGTCCTGTCAAAACTGCAGTGGGATGATTTTTCTAGTTCCACTAGAAAACCCAGTAGAACAACCCAAAGTTTGTCGGATATTACTGAATATCATGAGCATGACAAATAATGACCAGGAAGTCCTGGCCCGAACTGGACACTGCCTACCTGGCCTGAACTGGACATTGCCTACCTGGTGCTTCTGGTAGCCAACTTTCTCGTAGGCTTTGATGAGACGGTTGCGGTGGTACATGAGGATGCCGTAGTCCTCCTGCGACATGCCAAACCCAAACGTGATCCTCACTGGCTTGTCCTGTACACAAGTTAAGTCCTCACTTTGTCACCTCATGGGTGGAACAGAATCTACAGGACTGCAATGTGACAGTTGGTGAATCAGCAGGGGGCACTGAGACTGATGTAATCAACAGGGGCACTGAGACTGATGCAATCAGCAGGGGGCACTGAGACTGATGCAATCAGAAGGGGGCACTGAGACTGATGCAATCAGCAGGGGGCACTGAGACTGATGCAATCAGAAGGGGGCACTGAGACTGATGCAATCAGCAGGGGGCACTGAGACTGATGCAATCAGAAGGGGGCACTGAGACTGATGTAATTAGCAGGGACCACTGAGACTGAAATAATCAGCAGGGGCACTGAGACTGATGCAATCAGCAGGGGCACTGAGACTGGTGCAATCAGCAGGGGGCACTGAGACTGATGCAATCAGCAGGGGGGCCATGAGACTGATGCAATCAGCAGGGGGCACTGAGACTGATGTAATCAGCAGGGGCACTGAGACTGATGTAATCAGCAGGGGCACTGAGACTGATGTAATTAGCAGGGGGCACTGAGATTGATGTAATCAGCAGGGGGCATTGAGACTGACGTAACCAGAATGTCCCTTATTTATGCCTTTTCATCACAACGTAAAGAGACAACACAAACAATGGTTGTGATTCAATAATAATGTCCATATTGGACAAAGTAGAGTGTAAGCGAACATAGTATATACTAATAGAGAATGACCACCAAAGATGATCTACGACACGAAGGATACGAGCCAAGTGGGCTTGTAGACGTCTTTCTCTGTCTTTGACAGACTCTTGGAGACAAGTTTTGTCTTCACTTTCTCCCCTCGTAGGATGATCTTCATGCGCGGCCGTAGAAACAGGATACTACAATACTCCTGTAAACAGTCACCCACAACACCATCAAGCCTTTTAGAAAATTATTCTTTATTTAAAATACTGTCTAAAAGTTAGTATCTGTTCAACATTATCTATATGTGTGTATGGGCAGCGGTCAAAATGGTGACAAAACCAAGTGTGTATTTTCATGGGAATACTACTACCGGGTACATAATTTGTTTCAGAAATGGGAAAATATATACTTATATAAAAATATCACCATGTTATCAGAACATAATTGGGTGGCAGAATGTCCATATATCCAATGAATAAATGTAGCCACATATTTAAACTATTCAATAGTGCTAAAATTATTAAAATGTGTTAAGAAGTTTTGCTTTTCTAGCGTTTTATGTTGAACCATGCACAATGCTGGCATCTATCCCAGCTTTTCATAGGCCTGTTTTTACTTCAAAGGTGCTTCTTTGGTGCTAGTAACAATGAAATATCTTATTGTCTCTACCACCAGGGTGATAATGGATGTAACACATTGTTCTCACATGGTTGTCCCTTAATTAGGCCAGCCAAGCAACTTGCATGGTTGTCCAGGCATGGATCACACACTGGGAAGTAGGGATTATAACTTTGTATCTTGTGCCAGAACAAAGGCAATTAACTTCAGTGCCAGTGGCTGGGAAGATCTGGCAGAGAATGGTGTTGTTTTGACAGTCTGAATGAAGTCTGGTGACAAATTGTAAAAAAAGTATGTTGCTGTTTTGGCATGTTGTTGTTTTGTGTGGTTGCCGTATTAGTGTGCTGCAGTTTTGGTTTGTTGCTGTTTTAGTGTGCTGCAGTTTTGGTTTGTTGCCATTTTAGTGTGCTGCAGTTTTGATTTGTTGCCGTTTTAGCGTGCTGCAGTTTTGGTTTGTTGCCGTTTTAGCGTGCTGCAGTTTCGGTTTGTTGCCGTTTTAGCGTGCTGCAGTATTGGTTTGTTGCCGTTTTAGTGTGCTGCAGTTTTGGTTTGTTGCCGTTTTAGTGTGCTGCAGTTTTGGTTTGTTGCCGTTTTAGTGTGCTGCAGTTTTGGTTTGTTGCCGTTTTAGTGTGCTGCAGTTTTGGTTTGTTGCCCTTTTAGCGTGCTGCAGTTTTGGTTTGTTGCCGTTTTAGCGTGCTGCAGTTTTGGTTTGTTGCCGTTTTAGCGTGCTGCAGTTTTGGTTTGTTGCCGTTTTAGTGTGCTGCAGTTTTGGTTTGTTGCCGTTTTAGCGTGCTGCAGTTTTGGTTTGTTGCCGTTTTAGTGTGCTGCAGTTTTGGTTTGTTGCCGTTTTAGCGTGCTGCAGTTTTGGTTTGTTGCCGTTTTAGCGTGCTGCAGTTTTGGTTTGTTGCCGTTTTAGTGTGCTGCAGTTTTGGTTTGTTGCCGTTTTAGTGTGCTGCAGTTTTGGTTTGTTGCCGTTTTAGTGTGCTGCAGTTTTGGTTTGTTGCCGTTTTAGTGTGCTGCAGTTTTGGTTTGTTGCCGTTTTAGTGTGCTGCAGTTTTGGTTTGTTGCCGTTTTAGCGTGCTGCAGTTTTGGTTTGTTGCCGTTTTAGCGTGCTGCAGTTTTGGTTTGTTGCCGTTTTAGTGGCTGCAGTTTTGGTTTGTTGCCGTTTTAGTGTGCTGCAGTTTTGGTTTGTTGCCGTTTTAGTGTGCTGCAGTTTTGGTTTGTTGCCGTTTTAGTGTGCTGCAGTTTTGGTTTGTTGCCGTTTTAGTGTGCTGCAGTTTTGGTTTGTTGCCGTTTTAGCGTGCTGCAGTTTTGGTTTGTTGCCATTTTAGTGTGCTGCAGTTTTGGTTTGTTGCCGTTTTAGCGTGCTGCAGTTTTGGTTTGTTGCCATTTTAGTGTGCTGCAGTTTTGGTTTGTTGCCGTTTTAGCGTGCTGCAGTTTTGGTTTGTTGCCATTTTAGTGTGCTGCAGTTTTGGTTTGTTGCCGTTTTAGCGTGCTGCAGTTTTGGTTTGTTGCCATTTTAGTGTGCTGCAGTTTTGGTTTGTTGCCATTTTAGTGTGCTGCAGTTTTGGTTTGTTGCCGTTTTAGTGTGCTGCAGTTTTGGTTTGTTGCTGTTTTAGTGTGCTGCAGTTTTGGTTTGTTGCCATTTTGACCTGTATTCGTGTGTATTAATTATCAAATCTCCCACTTGTTACAACTGAATTAGTATTTTATAATATTGAAAAAATTTAAGATTGAAAGTAATAATTATGTAGGTATGTAACAGTGTTATTCTGTGGATAACAACCATCATACCTGGTTACTTAACAATTACACTGGTCATATAGGTATGTAACTTACATTATTATAATTAATATGTGTCCACATTTGTAAAATATATATATATATATATATATTATATATATATATATATATATATATATATATATATATATATTATATATATATATATAATGTGTCCACATATTAATTATAATAATGTAAGATATATATATGTGTATATATATATAATATAAATATTATATATATATATATAATATATATATATATATATATATATTAGATATATATATATATATATATATATATATTATATATATATGTAATATATATAATTATATATATATGAATGTCTATATGTATGTCTATATGTATATATATATATATATATATCTAATATATATTATATATATATATATATATATATATATTATATATAATATTTATCATATTTATATTTATATATATATATATATATATATATAAATGTATATTTGTATAATATATATATATATATATTATATATATATATAAATACACATATATATATATATATCTTACATTATTATAATTAATATGTGGACACATTTATATATATATATATATATATATATATATATATATAAATATATATAATATATACACATGCATAACAAACGTAACATTGTCGAGACGTCCTGTACTGTTGTTGACAAACTGCCACAGAAAACAAACCAATACATCTCGTGTGAGCAAATGTTAGAATGATACACACCCTGAGTGACCGCCTGTACTCAGGCATGTACTCCGACACCGGGCGCACTTCAGTCGCAAAGTCCAGTTCCTGATGAGCAGAATTTAAGATGTCTCTGGGATTTGACTCAAAGTCAATCTCCAGTCGTCCTGCGCTCCCTCTGAGAAAACAATAACATTTACATAGTGCCGTTACTGCCGTATCTATTCTGTTCATGGCACATAAGAAAAGCAATAGATAAGAATAAAAACACATGCTAAACACACGCAAACTTAGTGTAAGATAATAATAACTAGTAGACGATATCATGTTTAATTGTTTTGTTCAGAATGTTAAATACACATAGTTTATTTTAGATGATTATCAACATTTTAAACTGCTACAGCAAATGAATAATCTATAGAAGATATAGACTATAAATATTAAGTACCCGGTAGTTAAAACAAGCCAGTCTGAAGAAACTACAAATAAATCAGACACATATTATTAGGAATACAAAATCATTGCAGAATCTGTTAGTTGCAGATTTGTAGCAAAAACATGATATTGATTTTTTCATCCAAACATGACCTGACCACACAGCATGCTTCATCACTCCTGGTCCAAGTGGTGCAAGTGTCACATGACAGTGTCCCGTGACAGTGCTCATTGGTTGGAAATGGAGCTTTGTTTGCACAGCTTAATGGGGAGTTAACAGTGTTTTTGTATAAGTTAGATAGCATCCAGCACAACACGCTAGACTAAACAAATGTTCCGTTCTGGTTTCGATGACATTTCAAAAGTGATTTTGTTACGACAAAGTCCGGCACATAATTATTGCTGACTCTAGAGACTCGTACCTCTTCAAGGTGTAGATGAGGACCAGCGTGCCTTTGGTGAATAAACTAAACTGCTCCAGCAGTTCCTGCTCAGAGTTGAACAGAGAGTATGTCGTCAACGCCTTCAGACTCCCACTCCTGTCTGTAGACTCAATGATGTCTTCTGGAGCAATAGCTTAAGGACAAGTTCACAATATCTGCTGTACTGACTCAATGATGTGTCCCAGAGCAATAGCTTAAGGACAAGTTCACAATATCTGCTGTACTGACTCAATGATGTGTCCCAGAGCAATAGCTTAAGGACAAGTTCACAATATCTGCTGTATTGACTCAATGATGTGTCCCGGAGCAATAGCTTAAAGACAAGTTCACAATATCTGCTGTTCTGACTCAATGATGTGTCCCGGAGCAATAGCTTAAGGACAAGTTCACAATATCTGCTGTACTGACTCAATGATGTGTCCCGGAGCAATAGCTTAAGGACAAGTTCACAATATCTGCTATACTGACTCAATGATGTGTCCCGGAGCAATAGCTTAAGAAAAAGTTCACAATATCTGCTGTACTGACTCAATGATGTGTCCCGGAGCAATAGCTTAAGAACAAGTTCACAATATCTGCTGTACTGACTCAATGATGTGTCCCGGAGCAATAGCTTAAGAACAAGTTCACAATATCTGCTGTACTGACTCAATGATGTGTCCCGGAGCAATAGCTTAAGAACAAGTTCACAATATCTGCTGTACTGACTCAATGATGTGTCCAGGAGCAATAGCTTAAGGACAAGTTCACAATATCTGCTGTACTGACTCAATGATGTGTCCCAGAGCAATAGCTTAAGGACAAGTTCACAATATCTGCTGTACTGACTCAATGATGTGTCCCAGAGCAATAGCTTAAGGACAAGTTCACAATATCTGCTGTATTGACTCAATGATGTGTCCCGGAGCAATAGCTTAAAGACAAGTTCACAATATCTGCTGTTCTGACTCAATGATGTGTCCCGGAGCAATAGCTTAAGGACAAGTTCACAATATCTGCTGTACTGACTCAATGATGTGTCCCGGAGCAATAGCTTAAGGACAAGTTCACAATATCTGCTATACTGACTCAATGATGTGTCCCGGAGCAATAGCTTAAGAAAAAGTTCACAATATCTGCTGTACTGACTCAATGATGTGTCCCGGAGCAATAGCTTAAGAACAAGTTCACAATATCTGCTGTACTGACTCAATGATGTGTCCCGGAGCAATAGCTTAAGAACAAGTTCACAATATCTGCTGTACTGACTCAATGATGTGTCCCGGAGCAATAGCTTAAGAACAAGTTCACAATATCTGCTGTATTGACTCAATGATGTGTCCAGGAGCAATAGCTTAAGGACAAGTTCACAATATCTGATGTACTGAAAACTCTGCAGAAATCCAGAATAGCAATAGTTAACAGTAGTCACTGCTTTGTTTTCTCTAAAATAGCACGTTGTTCTCTTCCACACAAAATTTTGAAAGTTGTGTTATTATGAAAATTCATAATACAAAATACACCACTAATGAAGTAGCATACACACACAATATGCAACAATTCTGCATCACCAGCAATTTACTTTTAGATAATAACAACTTTACGAAGCAAAAAGGATACTCGTCTTGGCGTCCCATGTGACTATGGGGACGAGCACAGTGTCTGCCTTGATTTTCTCGAGGTACGTCTGTGACAGAAAGCCAATGCTCATCGTTCCATTTGATCTGGTGAACACCATTGCATCACGGCCAAGACGCATTGACCCCGACTTGAACCCATTGCCATAGTGACCGATGGGTTTGTGGCCTTTAACCTCCACTTTTTCGCAGTACCCCAGGCTGAAATACAAATGACAATCAATTAATTGTAAATGGACGAAATGGCAACAGCTCGTATTTCATACACGCCAAAATTAAATTCACTTTATTGTCCTAAGAAAGTATTTCTGCTGTGCACATGGTTTCTGTCCTGAGGACAGAAATGTGTTCACTCTGACCAGAATGTCGCACAATAACGCATGTCTAATGGTCTATCTTTGTAGACAAGCTCTGAAAGCATAGAAAGGTTGGCCTGAAGCCAGTATGCCTCACAACTTACATCACAATACCACGTGATTACCTTGCTAATTAAACTTCAACTTTCCATGGGAATCACTCCACAGACAGGCTTAAAATAAAATTGATACAATAAATGTATTTTTCTTTATTTGTTGAATGTTCTCAAATGATACATATTGTGTTAGTATTTCTGCATACATGTAATACAGATTTTAACTGATGCCTTGTTTTGATTCGGTTTAATTAGAAAGATCGTCAGTGCAACACATAATCCCCTAGAATTTACTGAACACAAAGTCTCAAACTAATTTACACAAACACTGCTACTTTCGCAATTTTTGAAGAACACAGTGTGCTGCCACGTAATCAAAAGGTATATTGCTCTAAATATATTTGGCTGCGATAACGCGATATACAGACAAGCCAGTTTGGCCATGTGTGATGTCGCGGGTATAACCAAGCCAAACAGACCACTGAATCCACTGACCAAACATATTTGTTATGAGTGTGTAATCATCAAATATGTATCATATTGGCTCTGGAGAGTGGGTCAGAAGTTGCAGTAGCACTGAAGAAGGAGCTAGATATAAATTCAGGTTACACAGTGGCCAGTGGTCAGCACAAGAACTGACCAACACAGAAGACATCAGTTAGATGGAAATGTGCTTGTCTTGATTACTTTGGTGACTCAGATGTATCTAATGACATCACGGACAGTGACTGGACTGAGATAGAACTATAAACTGACCTCAACGCCACAATGGATGACAGCGACTCAGACATAGCTTTATGTAGAGACCCGTCCACCCGTCATTTGGATGGGTAAAAACGAATATGGACGGGTAGAAATATGGGTGGACGGGTAAAAAAATGAAGGAGCAAAAGTCTTCCAAAACCATAGATATTGTTAGTTATGCCTTGAAAGTGAGTGAAAATGGTAAATGGTGTCACATGTGTGTTTGTAGTCCATTTCAGGTCATCAGACACATTTAAAAGTTTGTAAACAGGCTTAACAGTTAACATCCATGTGTCCACCAAAACAGGTGTGACTGGCAATAATTTTATCTTGCATAAAGCCCTGGACTCAGATGATTTTTTTATATCATATTAATCTAACAGATTACCACATTTCTACATGGATTACTAAAGTCTATTATGTTGATAATCCATCAGGGGGTTACTAGATTTTCCCCCTTAAAATCTACCCCTGTATATCCAAAATGAAAAAATACATTGTAAGAAATAGATGTTATGTTAGTCCAGGACATAACTAAGTAACGGCACCAGTAAGACATACCTCAACATTTTATACAGCTTCTCTGGCACCATGCCTTTGCCATTGTCGAGAAATGCCAGCACAGGAATGCTCTTAATTATTTTCTTGTCTATCGTCAACTCTGTTGCTGCAACGTCTGGATCGTATGCATTGTCTGCAACAAAACAAATGTTTTCATTGTCAATTAAACTTAAGAAGAGGTACTCAAAGTTCTGCACCTTCTAAAGTAGGTCCCTTTGGAAACTAGTTTAATGATTTGAGAAATCCAACTCTTCACGGTCAAAATAGATAAATACGTTTTAATACCAATGGAAGACATGAGCAATACGATTCAGACATGGGACAAATACATTTGTATTTGAAAGTATTTAAATACTTTTTAAAGTATTTGTATTTTATGTTTAGGAATTAAGAGTATTTGTACTTAAATACTTTCTTAAAATATTTGACATTTTCAAATACTTTCACAGTTTCAGAATGACAACAACCAATGGACCGGGCACATGCTGGCTGCTGACAGAGAATGACAACAACCAATGGACAGGGCACATGTCGGCTGCTGACAGAGAATGACAACAACCAATGGACAGGGCACATGCTGGCTGCTGACAGAGAATGACAACAACCAATGGACAGGGCACATGTTGGCTGCTGACAGAGAATGACAACAACCAATGGACAGGGCACATACTGGCTGCTGACAGATAATAACAACAACCAATGGACAGGGCACATGCTGGCTGCTGACAGAGAATGACAACAACCAATGGACAGGGCACATGTTGGCTGCTGACAGAGAATGACAACAACCAATGGACAGGGCACATGTTGGCTGCTGACAGAGAATGACAACAACCAATGGACTGGGCACATGCTGGCTGCTGACAGAGAATGACAACAACCAATGGACAGGGCACATGTTGGCTGCTGACAGAGAATGACAACAACCAATGGACAGGGCACATGCTGGCTGCTGACAGAGAATGACAACAACCAGTGGACCGGGCACATGCTGGCTGCTGACAAAGAATGACAACAACCAATGGACCGGGCACATGCAGGCTGCTGACAGAGAATGACAACAACCAATGGACCGGGCACATGCAGGCTGCTGACAGAGAATGACAACAACCAATGGACCGGGCACATGCTGGCTGCTGACAGAGAATGACAACAACCAGTGGACCGGGCACATGCTGGCTGCTGACAAAGAATGACAACAACCAATGGACCGGGCACATGCAGGCTGCTGACAGAGAATGACAACAACCAATGGACCGGGCACATGCAGGCTGCTGACAGAGAATGACAACAACCAATGGACCGGGCACATGCAGGCTGACAGAGAATAACAACAACCAGTGGACTGGGCACATGCTGGCTGCTGACAGAGAATGACAACAACCAATGGACTGGGCACATGTTGGCTGCTGGTGGAGAATGACAACAACCAATGGACAGGGCACATGCTGGCTGCTGACAGAGAATGACAACAACCAGTGGACTGGGCACATGTTGGCTGCTGGTGGAGAATGACAACAACCAATGGACAGGGCACATGCTGGCTGCTGACAGAGAATGACAACAACCAAGGGACCGGGCACATGCTGGGCGGCTGTTGGCAGAGAATGACAACAACCAATGGACTGGGCACATGTTGGCTGCTGGTGGAGAATGACAACAACCAATGGACAGGGCACATGCTGGCTGCTGACAGAGAATGACAACAACCAAGGGACCGGGCACATGCTGGGCGGCTGTTAGCAGAGAATGACAACAACCAATGGACCGGGCACATGCTGGCTGCTGACAGAGAATGACAACAACCAGTGGACCGGGCACATGTTGGCTGCTGGCCGAGAATGACAACAACCAATGGACCGGGCACATGCTGGCTGTTGGCAGAGAATGACAACAACCAATGGACCGGGCATATGCTGGCTGTTAGCGGAGAATGACAACAACTAATGGACCGGGCACATGCTGGCTGCTGACAGATAATGACAACAACCAATGGACCAGGGACATGCAGGCTGCTGACTGAGAATGACAACAACCAATGGACCGGGCACATGCTGGCTGCTGACAGAGAATGACAACAACCAGTGGACCGGGCACATGCTGGCTGCTGACAAAGAATGACAACAACCAATGGACCGGGCACATGCAGGCTGCTGACAGAGAATGACAACAACCAATGGACCGGGCACATGCAGGCTGCTGACAGAGAATGACAACAACCAATGGACCGGGCACATGCAGGCTGACAGAGAATAACAACAACCAGTGGACTGGGCACATGCTGGCTGCTGACAGAGAATGACAACAACCAATGGACTGGGCACATGTTGGCTGCTGGTGGAGAATGACAACAACCAATGGACAGGGCACATGCTGGCTGCTGACAGAGAATGACAACAACCAGTGGACTGGGCACATGTTGGCTGCTGGTGGAGAATGACAACAACCAATGGACAGGGCACATGCTGGCTGCTGACAGAGAATGACAACAACCAAGGGACCGGGCACATGCTGGGCGGCTGTTGGCAGAGAATGACAACAACCAATGGACTGGGCACATGTTGGCTGCTGGTGGAGAATGACAACAACCAATGGACAGGGCACATGCTGGCTGCTGACAGAGAATGACAACAACCAATGGACCGGGCACATGCGGGGCTGCTGACAGAGAATGACAACAACCAATGGACGGGCACATGCTGGCTGCTGACAGAGAATGACAACAACCAGTGGACCGGGCACATGTTGGCTGCTGGCCGAGAATGACAACAACCAATGGACCGGGCACATGCTGGCTGTTGGCAGAGAATGACAACAACCAATGGACCGGGCATATGCTGGCTGTTAGCGGAGAATGACAACAACTAATGGACCGGGCACATGCTGGCTGCTGACAGATAATGACAACAACCAATGGACCAGGGACATGCAGGCTGCTGACTGAGAATGACAACAACCAGTGGACTGGGCACATGCAGGCTACTGACAGAGAATGACAACAACCAAGGGACCGGGCACATACTGGCTGTTAGCAGAGAATGACAACAACCAATGGACCGGGCACATGCTGACAGAGAATGACAACAACCAATGGACCGGGCACATGTCGGCTGCTGGCCGCGAATGACAACAACCAATGGACCGGGCATATGCTGGCTGCTGACATAGAATGACAACAACCAATGGACTGGGCACATGCTGGCTGCTGACAGAGAATGACAACAACCAATGGACCGGGCATATGCTGGCTGCTGACAGAGAATGTCAACAACCAATGGACTGGGCACATGCTGGCTGCTGACAGAGAATGACAACAACCAATGGACTGGGCACATGTTGGCTGCTGGTGGAGAATGACAACAACCAATGGACAGGGCACATGCTGGCTGCTGACAGAGAATGACAACAACCAGTGGACTGGGCACATGTTGGCTGCTGGTGGAGAATGACAACAACCAATGGACAGGGCACATGCTGGCTGCTGACAGAGAATGACAACAACCAAGGGACCGGGCACATGCTGGGCGGCTGTTGGCAGAGAATGACAACAACCAATGGACTGGGCACATGTTGGCTGCTGGTGGAGAATGACAACAACCAATGGACAGGGCACATGCTGGCTGCTGACAGAGAATGACAACAACCAAGGGACCGGGCACATGCTGGGCGGCTGTTAGCAGAGAATGACAACAACCAATGGACCGGGCACATGCTGGCTGCTGACAGAGAATGACAACAACCAGTGGACCGGGCACATGTTGGCTGCTGGCCGAGAATGACAACAACCAATGGACCGGGCACATGCTGGCTGTTGGCAGAGAATGACAACAACCAATGGACCGGGCATATGCTGGCTGTTAGCGGAGAATGACAACAACTAATGGACCGGGCACATGCTGGCTGCTGACAGATAATGACAACAACCAATGGACCAGGGACATGCAGGCTGCTGACTGAGAATGACAACAACCAGTGGACTGGGCACATGCAGGCTACTGACAGAGAATGACAACAACCAAGGGACCGGGCACATACTGGCTGTTAGCAGAGAATGACAACAACCAATGGACCGGGCACATGCTGACAGAGAATGACAACAACCAATGGACCGGGCACATGTCGGCTGCTGGCCGCGAATGACAACAACCAATGGACCGGGCATATGCTGGCTGCTGACATAGAATGACAACAACCAATGGACTGGGCACATGCTGGCTGCTGACATAGAATGACAACAACCAATGGACTGGGCACATGCTGGCTGCTGACAGAGAATGACAACAACCAATGGACCGGGCATATGCTGGCTGCTGACAGAGAATGTCAACAACCAATGGACTGGGCACATGCTGGCTGCTGACAGAGAATGACAACAACCAGTGGACCGGGCACATGTTGGCTGTTGGCCAAGAATGACAACAACCAATGGACCGAGCACATGCAGGCTGCTGACAGAGAATGACAACCAGTGGACTGGGCACATGCTGGCTGCTGACAGAGAATGACAACAACCAATGGACTGGACACATGCTGGCTGCTGACAGAGAATGACACCAACCAATGGACTGGGCACATGCTGGCTGTTAGCGGAGAATGACAACAACTAATGGACCGGGCATATGCAGGCTGCTGACTAAGAATGACAACAACCAGTGGACCGGGCACATGCTGGCTGCTGACAGAGAATGACAACAACCAATGGACCGGACACATGCAGGCTGACAGAGAATAACAACAACCAATGAACTGGGCACATGCTGGCTGCTGACAGAGAATGACAACAACCAATGGACTGGGCACATGTTGGCTGCTGGCCGAGAATGACAACAACCAATGGACCGGGCATATGCTGGCTGCTGACATAGAATGACAACAACCAATGGACCAGGGACATGCTGGCTGTTGGCAGAGAATGACAACAACCAATGGACCGGGGACATGCTGGCTGCTGACAGAGAATGACAATAACCAGTGGACCGGGCACATGTTGGCTGGTGGCCGAGAATGACAACAACCAATGGACCGAGCACATGCAGGCTGCTGACAGAGAATGACAACCAATGGACTGGGCACATGCAGGCTGCTGACAGAGAATGACAACCAATGGACTGGGCACATGCAGGCTGCTGACAGAGAATGACAACCAATGGACTGGGCACATGCTGGCTGCTAGCGGAGAATGACAACAACCAATGGACCGGGCACATGCAAGCTGCTGACAGAGAATGACAACAACCAGTGGACTGGGCACATGCTGGCTGCTGACAGAGAATGACAACAACCAATGGATCGGGCACATGCAGGCTGCTGACAGAGAATGACAACAACCAATGGACTGGGTACATGCTGGCTGCTAGCGGGGAATGACAACAACCAATGGACCGGGCACACGCTGACTGCTGGTGGAGAATGACAACAACCAATGGACCGGGCACGTGCTGGCTGCTGACAGAGAATGACAACAACCAATGGAATGGAATGGAAACCTTTTCAACAAATCGAATAATAGCTACATTTTGTGAAACAACAGAATGTTGTTGCTTTTCCACAGTCTGACTGTGGAAAAGCAAATTTGTTATTATTCGGATCAGAGTCTCACTGCCTGGATTCATTGGACTCCAAATCTCCATAAAAGTCGAAGCTTGATTCACATGATGATTCCAAAATTTATTTGTAGGAAACTTACCTATTAGTTCAGCAAATGCACTGAACACCCACGTATGACTTGTTGAGTTGGCATGCAGGAATGAAGGGCTTGTCTGTAACAGATTAAAAGTAACATTCCAGTTCTACAGGTGAATCACATCCAGACATCTTAAATACTGACAAAGGTATAAATTGTTCATAAACATTTCTTTTTCACCTGATACATCACCATCTGTACACTTTTGAAGACAATAATCCTAGGATCACAATAAATGGAGCAAATCCTATAGACACAAATATCAATTTCTGAACACAAAAAAGTGGATTTAGTCTGCAAATAATAAAGTTGTGTTAACAAATGTCAAAAGGCAATAAACTACATAACATTACTTATCTTTATCCCACAAAAGCATTTAAAATGAAATTAGGCTTTTGTTATGTAGCTGTAGATTGAAGGTGTGTGTGTGTGCGTGCGTCCACGCGTGCGTGTGTGTGTGGTCTGTGGACAGCATGTGCATGTTGTAGCTTCTTGCTGGTGCTGAGTCAAGTTGAGCATTGGACCTTTGCAGGTTGCTGATACATAAAGTATCAAAACTGTGTTCAGTTGTATTTTTTACATGCAGAATTTGCCCATAGTGAGAGTTTTGCTATTTAAATGTGGCTGAACTAACTATAATAACATATACCATAATAATAATATATGCAAAGATCACAGTCAATATTATTGACAATGAAATTGGGATAAAGTAACGACGTTCCGAACACAGGCTTGTCCGCGGGGTTTGATTACGTTCATACAAATGACCCTGGCGGATGCTGCTAATATTTAAGCCTGTTACATATTAACAAATAGCCCACTGACTCGATGGTACTAGTCACTACTGAGTACGGGTCCTACTGCAAAAAAGTATCAAAACAGTCAAGTGTGCTTGGTGCAAAGTTGGTCGTGGACTGTCACTCAGACTCACTCACTGTCGGTGTCGTTTCAGTCAAGTTTTAGGCAATGCAATATTGTCGTACGCCTACCTTGGAAGGTCTAACATCAGAGGCATCTCCAGCACCATCCATTACTGGCATTTGGTTAGATTTTACTATTGCCGTCACTATATATCGGTTGTAAATAAATTATTTTTCCGACTTGCCGAATGAAACAAAATTCGAAAGAATAATAAACAGCAAAAGCATCGCCGGCCAAAGTCAGTGTGGCCTACTAACGGTTGTGTACGCGACTGTAGTCACTGCTCACTAGATGGCGTCAAAGATCGAAGGATCTGCTTGGAGGGAAATAGTCGTACTGGAATAAAATGTTTTGCATATGTAAAGACTTCTCACTTCTGACACTGCACCTCAACTGTCCCCTCGGCCGGGACAATGTCCAACTATGTGGCTCTAACGCAGCGTAACCGAATTCCGTATGTAGGGGAAACCCAGGTAAAACGGGATACTCGGATAATATGGGAAATCGCTGTATGCAAAGAATAGTGCTGCCACAAAGAGTATGTTCGCTTCCAACCAGCGTAGCGGCATCTGCTGACTACTATCCCAGATAGCATGCAAACGTTACATTAGCGTTTGCATTTGGTTAGAACCGTTTGATTTTGGTTACGGTTAAATCTGTAACGTTCCCGAAACGTAAGTTTTCGGTTGTTTTTGTTTGGTTAGAAAGTAAACGTAGATCTATTTTAAATAAACGAGCAAAATAACGCAACAAAAAAACGTTCACATGTAAACGTTAAACCAGCGTTTCTGCTAACGTTAAATTAACGTTAGATTAACGTTTGCATGCTGTCTGGGTATACAAACCAGTTGGTATGCAATTCTTCTTGCGGATTGAAACAGTGGTTAGTAATCCTTAGCTTTGATCCCCTAATTGCTAAGTTGTTCGTTTGACGATCGATCGATCCATCCCAGTTTGCTAAGTAACAACTTGTCATATTTCAACTTCGAATGTCGTGAGGATGTAGTATTAGTTTATGAGTGTTTCAACGTATAATAGTTTTTCGTGAGAGTGAGCGATGATGTATCACAGTTTGATTAAACCATGCCTAATCCGGGCAAAATGGGGTATATATACTAATGCGATCAAAGTGGGATCATCCCGTTGTGCATGTTATGCATGTTATCATTGAAAAAACATTTAAAATGTTTCTGTAGATCGCTTAATTTAACCACCAGCCGGAAGAAGTTTGAAAAAGTCTTAATCCATGGACTACTAGCTGTCAGCACAAATACATCCTAAACTGAAGGAGATATGGTTTCACAAACAAACGAAAAACAAACAAATCAAACAAACAAACATACGTGCATACACATAAACACTGTTTTTATAACATATAATTTGTATTAGTCCTGACCTTTTAAAAGTAGCTAATTCTATTATTATATTCTCCTGAAAGAAATTAATTTGGGGGACTAAGAACCCCCGCCCCGCTTCAGCACCACCCCTACCCCGCCTATCCCCTGACTCGCGCTCGAGGAAAGAATGATCGGACGGGGTGGTTGTATGGGTCGGAGGGAGGGGTCGGGTGTCGTTGGAAAGTATTCATCGCCTGGAAATATTGGTCGCTGTTTTGTCACATCCGTTGGCCGACAAAATAGTGTTTATGATTTAATAACATATCGCCACGCCCCCTGCAGTCGTACTCGTGCCAACCAGCTATAGTAAAAAAAACACGAACCTGAATAGCAACGCGTCGAAGCATAGCGATTCCACCAGCGAACAGGACGACCACGTGAGGCACCTGAAATGCAAAGATAACCAGTAATTATTTATTTAACTAATTAATGTTGTCAGTACACCAGTATCAATATTTGGTTAAAGCTATGGTAGGCTTCTAGATAAACAGTGACAAAGACTGAAAAGACCGAAACAGCTACAAGATTTCGATATAGAGTACTAGCTATCATAATCTTGGATGAGTACTGTGTCAACGGCTGCACTCCATATTCATCCAAGTTTTTGAGCGTCGACAACGGGGTGTTTTGCGAAATTATATATATGGCAACCCGAAACATGCCAAAACATAACCATAGCCATCTTATCCAGGGAGGCTTGTTGAGTAAACACCCCATTTTTTGCAAAGGGCAGCATCAAGGTCTCTTTTCTCGTAAAGGTGCCTCGGTACTCTTGCTGGCAGTATGTTGCACATTTTCTATTCTGTGGCATCATCATACTGTGTTAGGGTGTACGTATTATCGAATTTCACTTAAATTCAATTAATATAATAGAAACATTGTTTGCATAATTGCTAAACAAAAATCGCAACATATAACATGCGATCACTACTAAGACATGAACAGATACAAGAACTGAAGTATAAATTTAGTGAGAACAGATTACGAAGTGGCCACCTATTAGACCATTCCAGGACATACAACGGCCAAGCAGGAGTAGCCTTTCTCATAATTAAGAAATGGAAAGACAATATAGCGAAAGTAAATAGCTTCAATCCCTGTCTAGCAGAACTACAAAGCGATACAAACTGAAAATTGTAAAATATATACACCAATGTCCTGTACAGAGCATGTTACAGCCGTGCAAAGAAGTCTCAGCAGCAACTGCACTTTCTTCCAAAGTCGTAAAACGCCTCTTCTCTATGCGACACCGGTCAATATTTAGAAATGGACGAAAGCAATAATCCTGGAAATCTGACTTCTCAAAAGAACTGACCTCACAGCAGGTGAATGTCGAGAAAAAAGTAATTTCTAAAAAACAAATTACACACTCCCATCCGGGAAGTGTAACTGTGGCATAATCGGCCACACAACCAAGTTGACAGCGCGCGCTCCTTTGGTAGAGGCGTTTGGACGAGCACCGTTGTGTGTATTGGCGCATGCGTACACTGGCACGACAGTGACGTTACCACGAAGTTGTGCTTTGCGCAGCTGCGGATTGACATAATCAGTGATCACGTCATTGCCGCTTCCGCCGGCCAACGTGAACGAAGTAGAAGTGGATCAGTGATAAGCCATTTTCTAAATTTTTCATAGTTTTTCACTTCTTCGACCGCTTCATCGTCTTATTATTTATAATTACTAACACGCCGTTTCATTGCTGTTGCAGAAAACATCCACGATGACAACGAGATATGGACTACGAGCTCTTCAATGCTTGCGTCACGGCGACGGGAACTCGAGGAAGCATTGTTCGCGAACTTCGAGCAAAAGAGACGAGACGTCATACACCATTACAGATTATGAAGCGGCTGCTAAGCCTTAGAGACGGTGACACTATTCATAATATCATATGTTGCATTTCAAGAGTTAACATGTGCAGCTCGTCGTAAATTATTTTAGGTAACCATGGTCGGGAGGAGAGTAAACTAATTTCGCTGTTGAAGCACTATGAAATCAGATCGCTTCCTCCCCGACAGGGGTTGGAGGTTGGCTGGCCGGTTTGCATATTCTTTCAACTGCTGGTATTTTAACAAGATGTAATTTTTATCTAACCTAAATGACTGGTTGATTGCTGACGGTGCTTTTACACCATTTCACGTACCATTTCGTAAAATACTCAAATTGAAAAGCAATGAAGTCGTGTACCGTTTGTTTCTAAATGTCGTGAAAACAATGTAGGGGTAGGAAGATTATAGTAGACACGAACGAAGGTATTGACGTCTCACAAAACGCACCGCACCAAACGTGATACAAGTTTTCACATCCACAATATAACATATCATGAGTTGTGCTAACATGCACCCCATTCAGATGTTTAAGTTCGGCGCAGTTTGAATCCCCATCCATTCATTATTTTTTCAACACAACGATGTCCGAGAAAGGATCAGACCGGCTTTTTATACAATATTCCCGGGTCGGTTGAAAGAAGTGTCTAATGTACAATCACTGCATTCGTATGTAAAGGTTAAACAATAGTATACGCTGGACACAATAATGGACATGGTGGTCAATTACTATGGGCAGAACTATGCTGAGCGTTCATATGGGTATACATATCTACTTCACAAGCAGGTCCCTAATCCATTGAAATTCAGGCGTTCAAAGTTTAGAAAACCGCGCCCTGGCGCGTTTTGAATCTGAAGTGACACCCCCTCCGCATAGATATTCCGCCCTACAAGTCTTGAAGTTGTGAACGTCGTAGTGATCATATTTCAATAGCAATTCCCACTCCCCGTCTTGTCTTCCGACAGCGAAAATGTAAACATCGCCGCAATTTTCTTTAACAATACCCCGTAATTGTTACCCTCCCTCGCCATTCCGATTTCGAATCGTGAGGACGCTCCGGCTCAGTCCACCCAATTTCAAGTGAATGTCTCCTCCATATATAATACACTGTCTTGAGTATTCAATAAGATGGTCGTCCCTCCATAAAACTTCTCAAGACCCGCCCCTGTAACCCGTGTATATAACAACTTTAAAGTATTCTGGCTCCAAATATAAAGTTTTCTGGCTAGGGAGGAGAGTAAACTAATTTCACTGTTGAAGCACTGGGAAATCACATCTCCTTCCCGAAATAGGTTGGAAGTTCGGTGGCCATCCCTTACCATCCCTTACTATATCTTCCCATCCCTTACAATCCAGTGTGTGTGTGTGTGTGTGTGTGTGTGTGTGTGTGTGTGTGTGTGTGTGTGTGTGTGTGTGTGTGTGCGCGTGCGTGCGTGCGTGTGCGTGCGTGAGTGCGTGCGTGCGCGCGCGTGTGTGTGGGGGGGTTTATATGATTTTGAGCTGTTTACATTAATTCTTGACTGTTGTTCCTAATATCCATACCAGTGGAGCGTTAGAAAATGTACTTTGTAAATTGTATGCATGTAGTCAACTTCTTATATGGCCAACCCTTCAGCAAACCCAAGGTGACCTTATAAGGCAGATGGCCTCTGGTGAGGGGAACCATCAATAAATGCCCCTGTTTCAAGGCAAACTGGTCGCTCCTTTTTAAGCACACACATACGTTGTCAACATTTGAGACATCTAACTTTGCAACAATACCGTCTATGTGATGTTTTGTCAAGAACGACAAGTGTGCATGGTAGGCCTTCTTAATTTGTTTTTGACTTGTGGTTAAAGATTGCAGTTTATGACTAGCGATTGGCTGAAGAGGGGAATATTCTTCATCCAACCCTGATCATTGGCCACATTAGCCGGGTGGCCGCCGGTGAGACGTAGTTTGTACTAGAAAATGCTATTGCAATGAACATGTGGCCGTATAATCCTGGTGGCCGATGACGAGGGGGCCGTATAAAAAGGGGACTACCGTATATGCGTCAAGTTGCAGAGTGTATAAAGTATCTGCAAAGTTCAATATGTACACCTCGGGCAGTGTATTCATATAATTTATTATATATATATATATATATATATATATATATATATATATATATATATATATATATATATATATATATATATATAATACACATGGTTATATCAGGGTTCGGCGTGTTTGTAAACACGATCCGGTTGAATGAGTGTGAATAGATGCGGCCGGCCGAAACAAGAGACAAGTTGCTGCGCTGATCGAAGCGACATCGGTCGCTGGCGCTCAAGCACATGTTGCGTAATTTTTTATTGGACGACGGTCGTGGGGCGTGGCAGAGACGGGCTGTCCACACACGTGTGACTGTCTGTCGAACGATCATGGGAAGTGCCGATTATGTTGCGCGGAGCAAGTCAAACACAGCTGTAACATTCCATATACCTAAATGTATACTATATAAGTATATATTAATGGTGACAGAAGCATATTCACTTATCAGACAAAACTGGGAACAAAAATATTTTCAGTGCCTAAATCGTCGTCACAGAACACTGCGTATCGCCATCTTTATTCCAAGCCGAGTGGTTTGATTACTTCCTACCTAGCCCATGTAAAATTTTGGTTTCTTTCGGTTTTTTCGTTATTAGACATTTCTGCGCAAAAACAAAGATATTGTACCTTATTATACACGAAAGGGGTCCTATGTGTCAACAAATAATATGTATTTGCATTCGTATTAAAAAGGTGAAATTAAATCCTAACGATTTATAACCAATGAAAATATTCGTATCGTCACACTTCCCGAGAGCAGATTTTGACAGGCTTCAAGGGGCGGGCCTACCGAAAGGAAGGTCAGTCCGGACTATTTTTCTGTTGTTTACAAATGTCGGAAGTGTTTTACGTTAGCGAGGAGCTACGCTATTTGCTAGTGATCTTGGATAAATCACAGTAGAAAATGGATCCGACAGAGGAAGCATTTGTAGCACAAGTGAGAGAAGCATCTATAGCACAAGTGACACACGTAAAGCCATTAATTCTTGCTTAACCCAGCGAGCGAGCCGAGGTGCGAGGCGTCAATTAAACCCCGCCGAGAGTCGGCGAGAAAAGATCGCAATTGTTATGGAATCGAGGATGTTTGATTTTGAGAACAATGTGAATGTGGCATGGTGTTTGTGTGGATACTGCGTCCCAATGTCGACGCACATCGAATTTGTATGTTGTCTGGAGAAAGCTGGGTTGCCCGACCGTGCTGACAGATGCCTGCATGAGCTATGTCTATGACTGACGAAGACATCTGTCAATGACACAATGTTGGGAATATCGGTCTGTTGTCTATGTGCGATTTGCGTGCAGACTCGTTCGTTCGACCAAAATAGGTAGTAGGTAAGTAATATGTAGTTCAACAGGTATCGAAAAATTATTTTGCAATTCAAACCTAAACAGAGCAATTATACTTGTATGGCCACACAATGACACATATTAAATAAAAAATTCATTCTATCTTCGAATTCGTAACGTAAATCTTTGTTACAAACTTATATTATTTTTGACAGGATGTTACATGATGTGTGCATCCTTTTAATATAATTATTTAATTTCCATTTTAAAATGTTAATACAATTTGTTTAATTTATGTAAATAATGTTATGGATAGATGGATAGAAGGATAGATGGATAGATGGATAGATGGATAGATGGATGGATGGATATGTTTACTTTTTCAGCGTTATTTCCATTAATCATTTTTGTTCGCAAATAAAAGCTATTTGAGAGAAAGGCGTGTTTGTGGATCGATTCAATGTTAAACTATTAAAGGGCAAAAAAGGCAACGGTTTCGTGGCGTTCACCTAATAGAGTTAATATAAAGTAACAATTTCCACATATACTCAATTTTTTAACGCCAGCCGTTTACCTGAAAAATATTTTTGAACACCCAGCCATCGAAATACTATGAGCTACGCCATTGTCGACGAAGAATGACGTCAGTAAGCTTAGGCTTCTCCACAGATTAGTTATTCATAAATCCGTCTGGAGGCGCTGTGCGTAGAGAAAAAAAATGGCGTGTTTGTTATGGATTATCTAAATCGGATCATTTAACGGATGCAGAAGTATCTGGATATAGATTCCAGCCGCAAAGACAAAGGCACCTATTGGAAGATACACTAGAGGCGAGTGACCACGAAAAGAAAGACACACGGGAAGCTGAACGTACAAAAACAAAACTAGCAGAAACGGTGTCAACTGGTGGCGGTGCCGAACCAATTTGTTGATGCGGTGACAAGTTTGTCTGCTGTCATGAAATGGCTGCAACTCGGCAACGCGCGGAGCATATTGATGAAGGTAAATATTAAGTTGTCTATTATTGTTATTGCTTAAATATTATTATCCTGAGGTCCGGACTGCGTAATGATCGTATTATTATGACAAGCGAAATATGATCGCTTAGCTTGGGCCAAGCCTTGCCGCCTTGGGCCAGCCGGGTCACCTCAGTGACCTCAGGCTCAGGCTTGCCGCATTCAACTATTAGACTAAGTATGTGTCACTTATTACGTTTTATGGTAATAACACATTTGTTAAGACTTGGTGGGGTTTATCATTTAACATAAATCGTATTGAATAGTTCCAATGAAATTAAATGAATTAGCTAGGTCCCACAATTGTGCAGGTGTGTCAATTGTGGAAACAAAATCCATACAAATGAATAGTCAATACCTTGCTGTTTTTTTGCATCGCCCAGGTGTGGACACCTATCACATTTGTAATAACAGCAACTATATTGATTCATATATCATGATCTAAATGCACCGCCTACACAGCAATGGCAGGCAGTTACGATTATTGTATTTGAACATAAACTACAGGGTTATCTTCTCATCATTTTGCATGTGTCTTATGGAGTCATATATAAACATAGATAATGAGTTTGTTTCAAAGAACCCAGAGATATTAGTGACAAGATGAATACAGGAAATGTGTCAGAATTCATGCTTTGTGAAATTATGTTCATTCAGAATAATAATCCATGTTTGCAATGATTCACATAAAACATTTCTTAATGTTCGATTTTTTATTACAGGTGGACTGCTGTGTATTACGAAAAGTCGGATTTGAAATTCTCTGCTTCGAGCAACTGGTGCTTCGGAATGTATTGGTTGCACTGAACCATATACAGATAGATAACTGGCAACTAGATCCATCAACAAACAAGTAAGTATACTGTGCATACATTTTATATAATTATCTTGCAATAAACGTTAATGCATCAAATAAGAAGCAACAATACAACATCAGACATAAATAAAAATAATAGTTATCATTACTTATAGATACAACACATGGAACCATTATGATTTTTATGTAGTGAAAATAGCAGGTATATTTGTAAACATAGTGCACAGTTCCTACTTCCTACTACTGCCCAAAGTATAGAATGGATTACGCGCACGCACCGATGTATCCATGTGCACTCGCGTCGTCTGGTTACTTTCTTCATAATTATATACATAGTTTAATATATTATATACTATGTATATGTATACCGCTTCGCATATACTGACGAAAGTGTGTCTTAATTCACGAGATGGCTCGATAAACAATTTTACTAGGTGCTCAGTGAATGACAGTGGCGCCACACTACGGAAGCTGGCTACTTATATCTAGCCGATACAGCGCCCCACGACGGGTTCTAAACAAAGCCATTAGCTGTTAGCTGCGACCAGTGTTGCCAACTCCGCGGTTTTCCCGCGCAATTGGGCTAGTTTTAGACCTGTTCCGCGGGAAAAATCACCCGTTGCGGGTTGCGTTTTTTTAGGCATATGCCGCTATTTTGTGTGTGTCAATACACAAGAAGTATTTTTTTAAGAGCAGTCATTTTCTTCGTCACGTAATAAATACTGTGAACTACCAATCCAAAGCCGCCTAATGTTTTTGATATACCAACTCTTCTCTTTGTTGCGCTACGTGTAGTAACGTAGCGCAACGAGCAGTTACTTGCGAGGATGGGCGTGATCCAAACTTAGATGCTGCTCAGGTTCAGCCAGCCAGCAGGTATAGCTGATTGTTATAGTCTAGTAGTCCAGGCATGAAGCCTGGGAAGTTGTGATGATGGTGAAGGAGGTTGCCATTGATAGCTATATAGCTCACATTGTCTTGATGATAGTATACATAATTAACTATACGCAATTATGCACTGCGACCGTAAGCCAGTTCTGAACGCGACCTCAAATAAGTTAATAATTAAACTGGTAATAAAGCACAGACGACATATCTCACATCGACGTTTGAAACCGCAACAACTGACACTGATTGACAGCATGTCAGAGCACCTCTCTCAATAAAACAATTAAGTAGAGTCTAATTGGTTTTTTCCCCATCAATTGTCTGCATGTAGTCCTATAAATAGGCCAATGCGTTAGTTAGTTTTTAATTACTCCTTGTGTATTGACGCGGAAGGTGGGAACCACGAGCTTAGCTTTACGTCCCTGAGTGTAATTCACTTTTCTAGTTAGTGTTCAAGTCCATAGCGTGCAATGGGCAAGTGCAGTGTGTATGGGGGACAATACGTGCGGAATGGGAAAAGAAGACATGTTTAAGTCTTAAAAGTGGATTCGGAGAGTAACTTGGGACGAGAAGAAATCATTCTGTCGTTGTTGATGCTGCGAAGTGCATGCCTTAACGTAGATGATATGGTTTTGGCGTTCAACCAGTAATTTCACAACAGGTAACGTTGCGTATTACAATTGATAAATTCACGATAGGAAGTGACATTTTCCTAGGGCAAACGCTTTGGATGAAATTCGAAGGGGTGATGGGAGATAAACACATATCACATAAACGTAAAAGAAATGTGCTCAGCTCGTGTGTTACTCCGGCATACATGAATGGACTGGAGACGATGGCACCAACAGAGAAACAACAGGAAAACGTCCAGGTTTGCGAAAAACAACCTGGTAAAAATAATCGTGGGAGTTAAGAGAGGTGATAAGAGAAGCTGGATGAAATGAGAGTGAAAACAACTGGCAGAGAGCAGACGCCCAGAAAGTGGAAGGGAAATGGAGGCGAGGATGATCGAAATTGCGATTGTTGCAAATAGTGTTAATTCATTTATTCACATACCACCAAATGTTGGCATTATTTCCTTGAAACTTCTCACCAAATTACAGATTTGGTCCATATTTAAGGTGACTAAAACTATAATATAACTATGGGGTTTGACCACAAGGTAATCTAAGCTGATACTTGAGCCAGTTAGTTACAACCACGGTCGCTACGTGAGGCGATTCAGGACGGAGGAAGTCCAAGTCTTACGCAGCACGCTGATGATGGGAAAGGCAGATTCTGCCTCCGCAGCTGCTGTTTCGTGGGGAATGAGGAAGGGTCCCGGTTTTCCCGCCTTCTCCTAGTTTCTTCCAGAGTGGCGCTTCGGGTGGTTTCGAAGGAGGAGATGGCTTGGTGGACTGTGCGTCGCCAGGTCACATGATCGGTTGCTTGTGTTCACTGGCGGTGACCGATGAGGAAGGATCCCGGTTTTCCCGCCTTCTCCTAGTTTCTTCCAGAGTGGCGCTTCGGGTGGTTTCGAATGAGGAGATTGCTTGGTGGACTGTGCGTCGCCAGGTCACGTGATCGGTTGCTTGTGTTGTCCACTGGCGGTGACCGATGTTGCAAGTGGCGAGGGACATCTTGGATACACCAGGAGTAACTGATTGTTTAATATACTTGGAATTGTCAGGATATGAATCACAAACTATAATTGAGGTATCGAATTTTAAATACTATGCGCAAACATATAATTGTGTAAGAAACATAAATATTCGTTTAATGAAAATGACACTGGACATGTCTTTGGTTCAACCACGCGTTATTTGAAATGCATTATTCAGTATTCACCATTGTGTCAATACACACACGGCATAGCAAAATGCACAGACCAACTCTGCGTGGTTCTTCACGAATGTTCTGGCTATGTCACGTAAGGTAGTCCGCATAGGAAGGACATGTTGTTTGTGAAACGTCCGAGGGAATTGCAAAGGCGTTACAAAACTGATCGACTCATCGCTTCACGCTTTGTCACTGTCAAACGAAACATGTCTCCAAAACAGCAATTTGGTATTGAGTGAGCACGTGTGGTGCGTCGGTACGTGGTGCGTACGGAGAGGCACGTAGTACGTACGGCAGACACCCACGCGCGGACAGTTTATCAAGAAACACAGAAGATCGCTGGTTATCTACACAATGCATTCGTAACAATTCGATCTCTCCACGGGCCGCCGCTGAGTGGGAGAGAACCAATATCGCACACATGTTGCAGCAACGCCCAGTAGCTTAATGAGTCTTCTTGTCACAGTTTGGGACGAATGTTTACAGACTAGTGTTAAGCTAGCCCTCTTCGGGTGGGGTCGATGCAGTATCACGCAACTTGAAGGAGTTACAATCAGATGTCTACATTCCTCGACTAACGGCCTCCCTCCAGCGGTATGGTGTAGTTGTTCTACAGGTGTACTGGCTGCCACATCAACAACAGTTTCACCATCTGCATAGGTGTTCTCCGGACTAGCCGGAAGTTCCTGTTTTTGATCTCCACAGATCGTCTCCTGACCGACCTTATCCTCCTGATTTTGTTCCGCGAAAACGACGTCCTGACCAACCGCATCCTCCTGTTTTTGTCCAGCACAAATATTCTCATGACCAATCACATTTTCCTCTCTTTGTTCTGCGAACTCGTTCTCTTCATCACGCGCTACGTCCTGTTTTTGGTCTGCGAAAATGTTCTCCAAACCAAACGTGTCGTCGAGTTCTCGGTCCTCAGGTTGTGGCGCAGTCGACGTCGTTGTTTCTGTGGCCGTGAGACTCGTGCTGAACGTGATTCCGTCGACCTCCTCTCCCCGTAGGGAGCTCCGGACCTTCTCGGGAAACTGCCCTTTTGCATAGTGGTCATCGAAATAGGGCGCGAGGGGGTCGTCCAGATTGGGGTTGTGGAGAAGGAACAGGATGCCCTGGACGCAGTCCTGCAGCCCGTAACTCGGCGGCCAGTCGTCGAAAATGTTCAGGCACACATTCCCGTCTCCGCCGTCCAAAGATTCCGGGTCGATATTCGGATGGTAGATATTCGTCAGACACGTCACTTTCGGAACCCCGACTGTCACCGCGATCTACGACAGACGGGCGATAAACGACAACGTCATGAAATACCCGACGATACATACATACATAATACATACATAATACATACATAATACATACATAATACATACATAATACACACACACACACACACACACACACACACACACACACACACACACACACACACACACACACACACACACACACACACACACACACACACACACACACACACACACACACTCACTGACCACCTCCACTGCATCATCACCACATGCACGCACGACAACACAAACACAACACACCACACACAACACACACACACACACACACACAACACACACACACACACACACACACACACCACACACACACACACACACACACCACACACACACCACCACACACACACACACACACACACACACACACACACACACACACATACAATTAGATGGCTATATAAAGGGAGGGTGCCATCTCCTCTGCCGAAAATTGGCACGCAGTAATTTGTTACGGCAAGTCTAGAACGTGGGAAAGTTAAATACCAAAGGGTTTTGTGGTTAACTCTGCTCGCCTCGGCATTAATGCCAGTCAATTATGTTTTGAACCTGGATGTTTTGTTTACCATTAGAACGTGTTGCAGGTGGAATCTTTCAAATACAAATTTTTCGATACCTGCATACATTTAGGATATGAAAACGTTGGCACTATAGGCTTAGGTCATATGCACATAAATAACGTTGAAATGTTATCAACAATAAATATTACAGTAATGATACAAGTGATTACAACTAAAATGGTTTATAAGTGTCCATATTTGCCTATTACGTCACTACAACTTGATCCATTATTTGGTTTTCACAATCCGCTATGCTAATATAGAAATGACGATCCAACCATGGCAGCCCACCTACCCGCCTAGCTGTACCTCGCGATCACCCCCAACCCCACCTGTCCCTCATCCGCATTTCCACATGCTCATCTCACACCTATAACCCCCAATGTGTACACCCAACGACTTACCTGAAACCGGAACTGTCCACCCGCATACAAGCCGTCATTTGGAGTGACGTCGACGACCAGTGTGGACAAAACACCAATGTCCCACTCAACGACTGTCACCTGTCCGTCTGTGAACCGGTGCAGGTTCCGTAGACACCGGTGGAAATCTTTCGCTGTTGACATCGCCTCGATCGTTCCCGGCAACTACTGCCGCCCACCTGTAGCTAGTTGTGCTGTTGTACGCCCACGTCGCAAGTTCAGCAGAACTACAATTATCGCATCACGGACATGCACAGACTGCAGCAGTTATTCGGTAATAACTGCCACGTTAGTTCAAAGCACAGCTGGGTTTAATTTACATGTTCACAGACACTTACAGCTGAGTCAGTACATTTCTCTGACTCACACATTAAATGCACGGCGCCTATACATGGCTACTAGCGCGGATTTCACCGGCACAACGCAACGCAATGGTCTGATGAAATCGTCGCTGTCGTTGAGCCATGCGTGACCTCGTTCTGTGGGCGGTGGAGTAAACAGTGCGTTGCCGTCGACTCTGTTTACAAATGACGTGTAGATGATGGCATATTTATAGATCGAGATGGTGGCGACGTCTCAGGTCTCAGGTTGTTTACTCCAAACAGCCCAAACTTGGGCTAACGCAGGAGTTTGTAGTGCTTCTTGTGCGCATGCGTTTGGTTGTATGTATGTATGTTTGTTTGTTTGTTTGTTTGTTTGTTTGTTTGTTTGTTTGTTTGTTATAACTTGTTTGTTTGTTTTACAGGCAATTTAGGTGATTGGGTGTTGGGAAGGGGAGGTTCATTATTGCTGCTTGAAAAGCTATGGGATTTTCTATTGCAGTAATGTGTGGTGGGATCATGTTCCAGATGCGAATTGCACGGGGGTAAAAGGAGAACACTGCAGTGTTGATGCGGCACCTGGTGGCGATGTAATGGCCACGGTTTTTTGATGGTTTTAGTAGGCCCGGTGGTGGTGTGATGTTGATTATGTTATTTAAAATTTTGTAAAATGTCATTGCTTGTTTGATAATCCTGCGTCGCTCAAGAGTGGGCCATCCAAGGGTGGCTATTAGGTCTGTTGTGGCTGTTTGGCGTCGATGGTAGTTTTTGACAAATCTGGCTGCACAGTGCTGTACCTTTTCAAGATGTTTAATTTGGGTAGTGGTGTGTGGATTCCATATAGGAGAGGCATATTCAAGTTTTGGTCGGACTAGCATGTTATAGGCCGTTTCTTTTACATTAGGTTTGCATGGTCCGAGGGTTCGTTTGATCATACCTAAAACTTTTGATGATTTGGAAGCTATGTCAGTGATGTGATTCGCCCAGGTTAGTTTAGTATCTAATTTTATTCCAAGATATGGGTGGCTGGAGACTGTGGAGAGTGGCACACCACAAAGGGAATACGAATGTAGTCTGGGTTTGGTTTTGTTTGTTATTGGGAGGTGCACACATTTGGGGATGTTAAACTCCATTTGCCATTTGTTGGACCATGTTTGTAGTTGGATCAGGTCAGATTGGAGGATGTTGTTATCTGTTTCAGATTTGATTATGCGATAGATGATGCTGTCATCAGCAAAGAGCCGTATTGGAGATTGAATGTTGTTGTTTATGTCATTTATGTATAGCAGAAAAAGAACTGGTCCTAGGACTGAGCCCTGTGGTACTCCAGATGTAACACATGTATTATCCGACAGGGCGCCGTTGACTGAAACTCTCTGTTTTCGGTGCGAAAGAAATGATTTTATCCAGTTTTTTGTGTTTCCAGTTATTCCATAGAAGGCTAATTTTGATAGGAGGCGTTTATGAGGGACTTTGTCAAAGGCTTTGGCGAAATCAAGCAGGATGGCATCTATCTGTGACTTGTTATCCATAGCTGTTATCCAGTCATGGACTGTCTCGATGAGTTGGGACTCACAAGACAGCCCTGACTGGAAACCATGTTGAAAGTGGAGGAGGATGTTGTGTTTGTGTAAGTGTTTCCACATGTTGCTAAGGATAATGTGCTCCATCACTTTGCAGAGGATGCATGTTAATGAAATGGGTCTGTAATTGGCAGGGTCTGATTTGAGGCTCTTTTTGTGTATTGGTGTTACTAGTGCCTGGAGCCAGTCATCTGGAAGTTTAGAAGTGTTGTATGACTGCTGAAAAATGTGTGTGATAATTGGGGTTATTTCTGCTGCAGCCTCTTTGAGGACCCTAGCAGGTAATTCATCTGGGCCTGTAGCTTTATTTTGATTTATATTTTTCAGTTGCTTGACTACTCCGTCTATCCCAATTTCGAGGAAGGGGATATCGGAGTAGACGGATGGAGATAGTTTGGGGATAGGGTAGATTTCTTGGGTGAATACGGAGCTGAAATGGTTGTTAAGGGTATTTGCCTTGTCGCGATCATTTGTGATTATTTGGCCATTTGTTTGCAAAGTAGGGATGCCAATGCATTCACGTTTGTTTACTTTCATGAATGACCAGAATTGTTTTGGGTTTGTTTTTAGACTTTCTCCAATGTGGTTATTTAGGTAGTCTGAGTAGGATTTGGCTGCAGCTTTGCTGGCTTGTCTTCGGAGTTGCCTAAACTTTTCCCAGTCACTGTTTCGTCCAGTTTGTTTTGCTTTTTTGTGGCTTTTGTTGCGTTTTCTTTGCATTCTTATTATTTCACGTGTAATCCAGGGGAGGTGCGCTTTGGCTTTGGTGTTTCGGCTAGGAATATTGCGGTCAACTAACGAAGTAAGATTATTCCTGAAGAAGTTCCAATTTTCATTTATGTCTCTTGAGTTTGGGTTCCTGTTCCGTCTAGTGGATGTTGTTGTATGTGGTATGGCACCGTAGCGAAACATTATGATGCTGAACAATAGTGATGCAATGAGTGTGACATAATGTGCAAGTCGTGACGTAGAGGAGACCGGGGCTGGTTGTAATAAAAACAACACATTTCAAGAATAGCCTAGTCGCGTATTTTTGAAAGCATGTTATCGCTCCGTAAAAATGAGGTACGGTGTGTAGCTGTTACCTGCTATGCCAAGGGTGAAATGACGGATGAATATTCTACTTTTATAGGAAACTGTGAACGCCATTAAGCTACAATAACTCAACATCTTCTTCATTTCTACACAGAATATACAAGCTGTGTGACAGAATAATTTATACCCCACAACGAGACATGGAGCTATCAGTATAATTGATGGAGTACGTGTGGAGCGATAACCAAACAGTGATACCGTAGAGGTCAATGTTTGACATAGCGCCATCATGCAAACTTTATGCAATATCAATTGTTGGGTGTACGTCAGATACATAGATAAATATGTTATTTATTTCAGATCAGTTAAATAAAATACTTCTATCTATCTATCTATCTATCTATCTATCTATCTATCTATCTATCTATCTATCTATCTATCTATCTATCTATCTATCTATCTATCTATCTATCATCATCTCATCCATCCATCCATCCATCCATCCATCCATCCATCCATCCATCCATCCATCTATCTATCTTACGTACACCCAACAATTGATACTGTATAGTGTTTGCAGGGTGGCGCAATTTCAAACATTGATAACGACGGTGTCACTGTAATATAAGGTTTTAGTATTGCGTGATATCAAGTGATTAGGTTAAAATGAAGATCAAAACAGGTCATCACCATACGATGAATGTTCAAACTGCGCCACCCCTTCAAAATTACGCATGTCATGGCCTGTATATATGTTTATGAAGGGAAGTTGAACAAGGTCCCCATCAAGTTACTATTTCTAGCCGACCAACTAAACCTTAACTCTTATAACTGGAATTGTTTTAATTAGCGGGCACCTATGCTGGATCAATCACTCGTATGATAAGGAAAACATGGCCGATGCTATAATCGATTTTGAATTTAAAGTTAATTTTAAATGTCACTCAGGGAAACAAAGACAGGGAAACAAAGACCGTGGGGACATGTTCTAAGACTTACAACTTGCCCCCACCCCGCCCCCCCGCTTCCCAAAAACCACATTGAAAACAAAATTTAAATCCCCCCCCCTTAAAATTTGATGTAGATTTCACTTAAATCACTCTACCAAACTATATGCAGGTAAACTTGCGTTCACGTACACCCGGGTCTATACAGCGCCAACTTCAATTTAACCAAACCGTAAAACTGTAACCAGAATAACTGTGACGACGCTGGTCAAGATGAGTTTGATGTAACACTGTGACGACGCTGGTCAAGATGAGTTTGATGTAACACTGTGACGACGCTGGTCAAGATGAGTTTGATGTAACACTGTGACGACGCTGGCCAAGATGAGTTTGATGTAACACTGTGACGACGCTGGTCAAGATGAGTTTGATGTAACACTGTGACAGTGGCAAGATGAGTTTGATGTAACATATGACGCCCTGGCCAAGATGAGTTTGATGTAACACTGTGACGACGCTGGTCAAGATGAGTTTGATGTAACACTGTGACGACGCTGGTCAAGATGAGTTTGATGTAACACTGTGACGACGCTGGCCAAGATGAGTTTGATGTAACACTGTGACGACGCTGGCCAAGATGAGTTGGATGTAACACTATGACGACGCTGGTCAAGATGAGTTTGATGTAACACTATGACGACGCTGGTCAAGATGAGTTGGATGTAACACTATGACGACGCTGGCCAAGAGAGTTTGATGTAACACTATGACGACGCTGGCCAAGATGAGTTTGATGTAACACTATGACGACGCTGGCCAAGACGAGTTTGATGTAACACTATGACGACGCTGGCCAAGATGAGTTTGATGTAACACTGTAGACGTTGGCCAAGATGAGTTTGATGTAACACTGTGACGACGCTGGCCAAGACGAGTTTGATGTAACACTATGACGACGCTGGTCAAGATGAGTTTGATGTAACACTATGACGACGCTGGCCAAGACGAGTTTGATGTAACACTATGACGACGCTGGTCAAGATGAGTTTGATGTAACACTATGACGACGCTGGCCAAGACGAGTTTGATGTAACACTATGACGACGCTGGCCAAGATGAGTTTGATGTAACACTATGACGACGCTGGCCAAGACGAGTTTGATGTAACACTATGACGACGTTGGCCAAGATGAGTTTGATGTAACACTGTGACGACGCTGGCCAAGACGAGTTTGATGTAACACTATGACGACGCGGGGAAGACGAGTTTGATGTAACACTATGACGACGCTGGCCAAGATGAGTTTGATGTAACACTTGACGACGTTGGCCAAGATGAGTTTGATGTAACACTATGACGACGTTGGCCAAGACGAGTTTGATGTAACACTATGACGACGCTGGTCAAGACGAGTTTGATGTAACACTATGACGACGCTGGCCAAGACGAGTTTGATGTAACACTATGACGACGCTGGTCAAGATGAGTTTGATGTAACACTATGACGACGCTGGCCAAGATGAGTTTGATGTAACACTGTGACGACACTGGCCAAGATGAGTTTGATGTAACACTGTGACGACGCTGGTCAAGATGAGTTTGATGTAACACTCTGACGACTTGGCCAAGATGAGTTTGATGTAACACTGTGACGACGCTGGCCAAGACGAGTTTGGTGTAACACTGTGACCAAAGTGGCCAAGATGAGTTTGATGTAACACTGTGACGACGCTGGTCAAGATGAGTTTGATGTAACACTGTGACGACGCTGGCCAAGATGAGTTTGATGTAACACTGTGACGACGCTGGTCAAGATGAGTTTGATGTAACACTGTGACGACGCTGGCCAAGATGAGTTTGATGTAACACTGTGACCAATGTGGCCAAGATGAGTTTGATGTAACACTGTGACCAATGTGGCCAAGATGAGTTTGATGTAACACTGTGACGACGCAGGTCAAGACGAGTTTGATGTAACACTGTGACCAATGTGGCCAAGATGAGTTTGATGTAACACTGTGACGACGCAGGTCAAGATGAGTTTGATGTAACACTGTGACGACGCTGGTCAAGATGAGTTTGATGTAACACTGTGACCAATGTGGCCAAGATGAGTTTGATGTAACATTGTGACAGGTCAAGATGAGTTTGATGTAACACTGTGACCAATGTGGCCAAGATGAGTTTGATGTAACACTGTGACGACTCTGGTCAAAGTGAGTTTGATGTAACACTGTGATGACTTTGGTCAAAGCGAGTTTGATGTAACACTGTGATGACTTGGGTCAAAATGAGTTTGATGTAACACTGTGATGAGGGAGTTCAAAGTGAGTTTGATGTAACACTGAAACGACTCGGGTGTGAGTGTGTTTGATGTAACACGGACGAGTGAGGTAAGTGAGTTTTATGTAAACTATGGCGAGTCATGTTTAAGTGAATTTGATATAACACTGTGAAGAGTCATGTTTAAGTGAATTTGATATAACACTGTGAAGAGTCAGGTCAAAGTGAGTTGGGTGTAACACGGGGTTTGACGGAAACCTTCCTTGATCAAAGTGAGTTTGATGTAACACTGTGATGACTTGGATAAAAATGAGTTCGATGTAACACTGTGATGACTTGGATCAAAGTGAGTTTGATGTAACACTGTGATGACTTGGGTCAAAGTGGGTTTGATGTAACACTCTGACGACTCGGGTCAAAGTGAGTTTGATGTAACTCTGTAACGATCCATCGGGCAATTATACCCGGCTATGAAGGTACAAGACATTACGTTCGTGTCTTATCACGCACTGTAGTGTCTTAACTAGGCCCCATACACCACCGTGGTGTCCTTGTGGAGAATGTTTCCAACATCCCTCGCCAACTGCGACCTTATACCACCCTCATTCGCTCTCTCTCCCTTTCTCCTTCCCTCCCTCCCTCATTTCCAATTCCACTAGTTCATCGCCCTGTTATGCCTCCCGTAGCTCCTGGCCATCATCGCGCCGGGACGAACACCTTCCCTTACTCCAGGGAGAACGGCGAGGACTGGCACCTTGACCCTTGACCTTTACACTTGAATAAGTCAATACAATGGATTATAAATTTTGACATTTTTATTATCACCCGTGGTGGTAATTTGTACAAAAAGTACAAAACGTAAATCTTGTATAAATAACAAAATAAGAGCACACATGAGGTATCACACGTGAAAGAACCATGGAGTCCCATATAATTTTATATTTTGTAACTAAAATAAGCAACTGTCACTCACTAATAACTTGACTTGAATGATGTGCAATTGCTTGTGTCGACATGAGCAAGTCTGAGATATAACACCACATATTGTGAGGCGCTGTAGTAATCACAAGTGCGTCAGTTTCTATTGTTTCGGAAAGGGGAATGACATCTCGCCTCACCAAATATAGCAACACTTGAAAATGCGTTATCATATAACTTACTTATCATTCACTGTTGTCACTAGACAACGAAACATGATTAATTGAATGCCTAACATTACCTATATCCCCCAAAATATCGCACCACGTAGTCTGCAGGAGAACGAGCTATATGCAAACACATCTCCGAAGGAACTCAAAGATATTACGACACTGAACAATTCATCATATGAAGAAACCTTCCGCTATTGTAAAAATAAAAATAAAGCATATAACCAATAATACATTTTGTGTATCAAGTTAGCAAGTCTGGTTCGGCAATACATTATCGCGTCCGCCATGATTCGGGCTTTGATGTGCGGGGAACTCGTCGATTTAATACAGAGCCGCTACCTAAGCGATGCATTCGTAACCAGTCGAACCCTCCGTGGGTGTCGGTGCACATGTGACAACGAGAAACGGACACACGTGGTGGCAACGTTCAGCAGTTTCCTAAGCACGTGTAGGCCAATGACGGTTTGATGTGAGTGTCTACAAACTAAGCCTTTCTCGGGTGACCGATGCAACATCACTCGACTGGACGGAACCACGATTAGGTCTCGACATGTGTTCCACTCAGCGGCATGATATACTTGGTGTACAATAATGTCGCCTGCCATAACAACATCGGTGTCGTCGTCTGTCAAAGTGTGTTCCACGCCGTTCGTGTCCTCCTGCTTGGTGTTCACCTCAACGACCGTTTCTTCGTGCTTCCGGTCTGGCAACACGTCCTCATCATCGTCCGTATCTTCGGCAGAGTAAACTTCTATACAAACCTGTTTCTGGTCTGCAAAGAGGTTTTTCAGACCGAAGTTATCTTCCCTTTTCCCTCAAGCATCGCTGGATAAATTATAACCTAGGGCATATAATAATATCATAGAATCACACGAAACGACTGGCGCGTATGTCGCTGTTTCCGGTAAAACAAGTATTACAATACCTCCACGTAATTGTCACTATAACATTTTAACTCCAACCTTTGGTCGAAATCAACTAATACTACGGACTAAACCGACTATATATAGCATAGTGAATTTCAACTTTAATTCCGTTAATTCGCCATTTGTCCGTGACTGCGATCAGTTGTCAGTCAGACACCGTAGTAGTGTCGCCGAGTCAGTTGCTTGTGAGCGGTACAAATACAAGATTTAACAAGATTGTCTTCTAGAGCTATCTAAGCTCCAGACGGCATGTGGATAAGGAAGTTTTTGGCCTACTGAGAGTCCAACTAAAAGTAACACATATTTTTCTTTAATTTTTTTTCTTCATAAATTAGTACCGTAAATTAAATTATAAATATTTTTAAATTCTAAAAACGCCAAGCTACAAAATAAAATACGTGGTCTCTAAAAATTAGTAAGTAAAAAAATCACACAAAATGTATTACAATGAATGAATTCTTTATAATAACAAATAAATTAAAATAACTTTATGAATAAATAATTATGAATCGGTTTTAAAATAAATTCTAAAACTAACAAACGTAACCCGCCCATGCCAGATGTGTCCGCTGAAGCCGCTGTGTGGCTGTAGTTTAACAGTTCGTCCTCCGTTGTAGATCGAACTGCATAACACAGTCCCGTCAGTGACGTGTCTGACGAACATCTACCACCCGAACATCGACCCGACAGAACACTACGAGAACGTCTGCTTGAACATCCTCAACGACTGGCCGCCGAGCTACGGGCTACAGGACTGCATCCAGGGCATCCTGTTCCTTCTCTACAACCCCAATTTGGCCGACCCTCTCTCGCCGTATTTCGATGACTTCTACGACGAGGAGGAGTTCGCGAAGAACGTGCGAATGTCACTGCGGGGAGAGCCGGTCGAGGGAGTCACGTTCGACACGCGGCGCGCTCCAACGGCCGCAGGAACGGCGACGTCGACTGAACGCGAAGTCGACGTCACGCGCGACCGCGGTGGTTTCTTTTCAGAGCAAAACCAGGAAGATAACTTCGGTCTGAAAAACCTCTTTGCAGACCAGAAACAGGTTTGTATAGAAGTTTACTCTGCCGAAGATACGGACGATGATGAGGACGTGTTGCCAGACCGGAAGCACGAAGAAACGGTCGTTGAGGTGAACACCAAGCAGGAGGACACGAACGGCGTGGAACACACTTTGACAGACGACGACACCGATGTTGTTATGGCAGGCGACATTATTGTACACCAAGTATATCATGCCGCTGAGTGGAACACATGTCGAGACCTAATCGTGGTTCCGTCCAGTCGAGTGATGTTGCATCGGTCACCCGAGAAAGGCTTAGTTTGTAGACACTCACATCAAACCGTCATTGGCCTACACGTGCTTAGGAAACTGCTGAACGTTGCCACCACGTGTGTCCGTTTCTCGTTGTCACATGTGCACCGACACCCACGGAGGGTTCGACTGGTTACGAATGCATCGCTTAGGTAGCGGCTCTGTATTAAATCGACGAGTTCCCCGCACATCAAAGCCCGAATCATGGCGGACGCGATAATGTATTGCCGAACCAGACTTGCTAACTTGATACACAAAATGTATTATTGGTTATATGCTTTATTTTTATTTTTACAATAGCGAGAAGGTTTCTTCATATGATGAATTGTTCAGTGTCGTAATATCTTTGAGTTTCCTTCGGAGATGTGTTTGCATATAGCTCGTTCTCCTGCAGACTACGTGGTGCGATATTTTGGGGGATATAGGTAATGTTAGGCATTCAATTAATCATGTTTCGTTGTCTAGTGACAACAGTGAATGATAAGTAAGTTATATGATAACGCATTTTCAAGTGTTGCTATATTTGGTGAGGCGAGATGTCATTCCCCTTTCCGAAACAATAGAAACTGACGCACTTGTGATTACTACAGCGCCTCACAATATGTGGTGTTATATCTCAGACTTGCTCATGTCGACACAAGCAATTGCACATCATTCAAGTCAAGTTATTAGTGAGTGACAGTTGCTTATTTTAGTTACAAAATATAAAATTATATGGGACTCCATGGTTCTTTCACGTGTGATACCTCATGTGTGCTCTTATTTTGTTATTTATACAAGATTTACGTTTTGTACTTTTTGTACAAATTACCACCACGGGTGATAATAAAAATGTCAAAATTTATAATCCATTGTATTGACTTATTCAAGTGTAAAGGTCAAGGGTCAAGGTGCCAGTCCTCGCCGTTCTCCCTGGAGTAAGGGAAGGTGTTCGTCCCGGCGCGATGATGGCCAGGAGCTACGGGAGGCATAACAGGGCGATGAACTAGTGGAATTGGAAATGAGGGAGGGAGGGAAGGAGAAAGGGAGAGAGAGCGAATGAGGGTGGTATAAGGTCGCAGTTGGCGAGGGATGTTGGAAACATTCTCCACAAGGACACCACGGTGGTGTATGGGGCCTAGTTAAGACACTACAGTGCGTGATAAGACACGAACGTAATGTCTTGTACCTTCATAGCCGGGTATAATTGCCCGATGGATCGTTACAGAGTTACATCAAACTCACTTTGACCCGAGTCGTCAGAGTGTTACATCAAACTCACTTTGACCCAAGTCATCACAGTGTTACATCAAACTCACTTTGATCCAAGTCATCACAGTGTTACATCGAACTCATTTTGATCCAAGTCATCACAGTGTTACATCAAACTCACTTTGATCAGAGTCGTCACAGTGTTACACCCAACTCACTTTGATCAGAGTCGTCACAGTGTTACACCCAACTCACTTTGACCTGACTCTTCACAGTGTTATATCAAATTCACTTAAACATGACTCTTCACAGTGTTATATCAAATTCACTTAAACATGACTCGCCATAGTTTACATAAAACTCACTTACCTCACTCGTCACAGTGTTACATCAAACACACTCACACCCGAGTCGTTTCAGTGTTACATCAAACTCACTTTGAACTGCCTCGTCACAGTGTTACATCAAACTCATTTAGAACCGAGTGGTCACAGTGATACACCCAATTCGCCTTGACCAGAGTCGTCAAAGTGTCAGATCAAACTCACTTTGACCAGACTCGTCACAGTGTTACATCAAACTCATCTTGGCCACATTGGTCAGAGTGTTACACCAAACTCGTCTTGACCTGCGTCGTCACAGTGTTACATCAAACTCATCTTGGCCACATTGGTCACAGTGTTACATCAAACTCATCTTGACCAGCGTCGTCACAGTGTTACATCAAACTCATCTTGACCTGCGTCGTCACAGTGTTACATCAAACTCATCTTGGCCACATTGGTCACAGTGTTACATCAAACTCGTCTTGACCTGCGTCGTCACAGTGTTACATCAAACTCATCTTGGCCACATTGGTCACAGTGTTACATCAAACTCATCTTGACCACATTGGTCACAGTGTTACACCAAACTCGTCTTGGCCAGCGTCGTCATAGTGTTACATCAAACTCATCTTGACCAGCGTCGTCATAGTGTTACATCAAACTCATCTTGGCCAGCGTCGTCATAGTGTTACATCAAACTCATCTTGACCAGCGTCGTCATAGTGTTACATCAAACTCATCTTGACCAGCGTCGTCATAGTGTTACACCAAACTCGTCTTGGCCAGCGTCGTCATAGTGTTACATCAAACTCATCTTGGCCAGTGTCGTCATAGTGTTACATCAAACTCATCTTGACCAGCGTCGTCATAGTGTTACATCAAACTCATCTTGGCCAGCGTCGTCATAGTGTTACATCAAACTCGTCTTGGCCAGCGTCGTCATAGTGTTACATCAAACTCATCTTGACCAGCGTCGTCATAGTGTTACATCAAACTCGTCTTGGCCAGCGTCGTCATAGTGTTACATCAAACTCGTCTTGACCAGCGTCGTCATAGTGTTACATCAAACTCGTCTTGGCCAACGTCGTCATAGTGTTACATCAAACTCATCTTGGCCAACGTCGTCATAGTGTTACATCAAACTCATCTTGGCCAGCGTCGTCATAGTGTTACATCAAACTCGTCTTGACCAGCGTCGTCATAGTGTTACATCAAACTCATCTTGGCCAGCGTCGTCACAGTGTTACATCAAACTCATCTTGGCCACATTGGTCAGAGTGTTACATCAAACTCATCTTGACCAGCGTCGTCACAGTGTTACATCAAACTCATCTTGGCCACATTGGTCACAGTGTTACATCAAACTCGTCTTGGCCAGCGTCGTCATAGTGTTACATCAAACTCATCTTGACCAGCGTCGTCATAGTGTTACATCAAACTCGTCTTGGCCAGCGTCGTCATAGTGTTACATCAAACTCATCTTGACCAGCGTCGTCATAGTGTTACATCAAACTCGTCTTGGCCAGCGTCGTCACAGTGTTACATCAAACTCATCTTGGCCAACGTCGTCACAGTGTTACATCAAACTCATCTTGGCCAACGTCGTCATAGTGTTACATCAAACTCGTCTTGGCCAGCGTCGTCATAGTGTTACATCAAACTCATCTTGGCCAGCGTCGTCATAGTGTTACATCAAACTCGTCTTGGCCAGCGTCGTCATAGTGTTACATCCAACTCATCTTGACCAGCGTCGTCATAGTGTTACATCAAACTCATCTTGACCAGCGTCGTCATAGTGTTACATCAAACTCATCTTGGCCAGCGTCGTCATAGTGTTACATCAAACTCGTCTTGGCCAGCGTCGTCATAGTGTTACATCAAACTCATCTTGACCAGCGTCGTCACAGTGTTACATCAAACTCATCTTGACCAGCGTCGTCATAGTGTTACATCAAACTCGTCTTGGCCAGCGTCGTCATAGTGTTACATCAAACTCATCTTGACCAGCGTCGTCACAGTGTTACATCAAACTCATCTTGACCAGCGTCGTCATAGTGTTACATCAAACTCGTCTTGGCCAGCGTCGTCATAGTGTTACATCAAACTCATCTTGACCAGCGTCGTCATAGTGTTACATCAAACTCATCTTGACCAGCGTCGTCACAGTGTTACATCAAACTCATCTTGACCAGCGTCGTCACAGTTATTCTGGTTACAGTTTTACGGTTTGGTTAAATTGAAGTTGGCGCTGTATAGACCCGGGTGTACGTGAACGCAAGTTTACCTGCGATACTAGCTTTGCGTAGAGCCTGATCTCTAAGTGAACCGATCTCCGCACAGGTCAATGGTAGTATGGGGGCATGTATAATATGTGTTATAAATCTTACATAAAGTGAGTTTTTGGCAATCGCGGGTTTTGCGAGCGAGACGGTGTCGGGGCAAGTTGTAAGTCTTAGAACATGTCCCCACGGTCTTTGTTTCCCTGTCTTTGTTTCCCTGAGTGACATTTAAAATTAACTTTAAATTCAAAATCGATTATAGCATCGGCCATGTTTTCCTTATCATACGAGTGATTGATCCAGCATAGGTGCCCGCTAATTAAAACAATTCCAGTTATAAGAGTTAAGGTTTAGTTGGTCGGCTAGAAATAGTAACTTGATGGGGACCTTGTTCAACTTCCCTTCATAAACATATATACAGGCCATGACATGCGTAATTTTGAAGGGGTGGCGCAGTTTGAACATTCATCGTATGGTGATGACCTGTTTTGATCTTCATTTTAACCTAATCACTTGATATCACGCAATACTAAAACCTTATATTACAGTGACACCGTCGTTATCAATGTTTGAAATTGCGCCACCCTGCAAACACTATACAGTATCAATTGTTGGGTGTACGTAAGATAGATAGATGGATGGATGGATGGATGGATGGATGGATGGATGGATGGATGGATGGATGGATGGATGGATAGATAGATAGATAGATAGATAGATAGATAGATAGATAGATAGATAGATAGATAGATAGATAGATAGATAGATAGATAGATAGATAGAAGTATTTTATTTAACTGATCTGAAATAAATAACATATTTATCTATGTATCTGACGTACACCCAACAATTGATATTGCATAAAGTTTGCATGATGGCGCTATGTCAAACATTGACCTCTACGGTATCACTGTTTGGTTATCGCTCCACACGTACTCCACCAATTATACTGATAGCTCCATGTCTCGTTGTGGGGTATAAATTATTCTGTCACACAACGAGACATGGAGCTATCAGTATAATTGGTGGAGTACGTGTGGAGCGATAACCAAACAGTGATACCGTAGAGGTCAATGTTTGACATAGCGCCATCATGCAAACTTTATGCAATATCAATTGTTGGGTGTACGTCAGATACATAGATAAATATGTTATTTATTTCAGATCAGTTAAATAAAATACTTCTATCTATCTATCTATCTATCTATCTATCTATCTATCTATCTATCTATCTATCTATCTATCTATCTATCTATCTATCTATCTATCTATCCATCCATCCATCCATCCATCCATCCATATCATCCTCACGTCCATCAACACCCCTTGAGACTGATACTGTATAGTGTTTGATTGGCAGCAATTTCAAAAACGTTAACGACGTCATCAAGATCTCGATGAATCTAACTCTTTATTAAATGTCATAGTATATCTCCATGCTGACAATGATGATAATGGTTATATATTAGAACCATATTATAAATGTTGCATGCCATCTTATAAATCAATCCATTCTTGGTTTTGAATTTAAAGTTCATTTTAAATGTCACTCAGGAAAACGAACACCGTGTGGGCATGTTCTAACACTGACAAATTGCCCAGAGATGAACGCTACTACTTGCTCGCAAAACACACGATTGCCAAAACACACTTCAAATGCTATTTGACAATGCGATCGATTGCAAGTTCTACGCAAAGCTAGTATGCGGAAGCCAAACTGCGTTCCACCTTAGCGCCTAACACTCAATTTAACCAAACCGCTGTGACGTCTGTCAAGATGAGTTTGACAACACTGTGACGACGCTAGTCAAGATGAGTTTGATGTAACACTATGACGACGCTGATAAGATGGTTTGATGTGACACTTATGACGACGCTGGCAGACAGCTGATGTGGCACTATGACGACGCTGAAGTCAAGATGGTTTGTCATAACCTGTGACGGCGCTGAGTCAAAATGAAGTTTGTCTTAACGCTATGACGACAAAATTTTAATCTAACATATGACGACGCTGATGGTTTGATGTAACACTGTGACGACGCGCTAAGGTGAGTTTGATGCTGACACTATGACACTGTGATGACGCTGGTCAAGATGAGTTGGATGTAACACTATGACGACGCTGGTCAAGATGAGTGACTGGCCAAGATGAGTTTGATGTAACACTATGACGACGCTGGCAAAAACGAAGTTTGTGGCACTATGACGACGCTATTGAAAATGAAGTTTGATGTAACTATGACGACGCTGGCAAGACTGAGTTTGATGTGACACTATGACGACGTTATTAGATGGATTTGTCTGTACTGTGACGACATTGTGATTTGATGCTATTTACTGTATTTGATGTAACATATGACGACGCTGGTCAAGATGAGTTTGATGTAACACTATGACGACGCTATAAGATTTAGTTTGATGTACCAACACTATGACGACGCTGTGTTTGGTTTGATGTAACATATGACATTTGGCCAAAGCACGTGATAAGATGAGTTTGATGTAACATATGACGACGCTGGCAAAAGATTGAGTTTGATCTTGAGCACTAGACGACCTTGGCTAAGTTGAAGTTTGTCGCAACACTATATTTGACATTGTGAAGACGAAGTTTGATATGGCCTATGGTGGCGCTGGCCAAAGGAGTTTGATGTAACACTAAGGCGACGTTGGCCAGATGGGTTGTGTAACACTGCTGATTGGCAAGACGAGTTTAATCGCGCATGTCGTAACACTATGACGACATATGTAAGACGAAGTTTGATGTAACACTGACGCTGGTCAAGATTATTTGATGTACAACACTATGACGCTAACTAAGACGGATTTGACACTATGACGACGCTGGCAAGATGAGTTTGATGGCGACGCTGTCAAAAAGATGAGTTTGTCTTCTTTACTATGACGACACTGGTAAGATGGATTTGTCTTAATATGACGCTGATAAGACGAAGTTTGAATGCCAACACTATTAACATATTTTGGTGATGAGTTTGATGCAACACTATGACGACGCTGAGTCAGGATAGTTTGATGTAACACTTGATATGAGTTTGATGTAACACTATGACGACGCTGGTCAGAATGAGTTTGTGTACACTATGACGACATGTCTAACACTCTGACCAATGTGGCCAAGTTGAGTTTGATGTAACACTGTGACCAATGTGGTAAAGATGAGTTTGATGTAACGGCGCGGGTAAGACGAAGTTTGAGTGTATCACTGTGACCAATATTGCTGATGTAACACTGTGACGACACGTATCTGGAAATCAAGATAGTTTGATGCTAACGACGCGAGTGTGGTTTGGTGTAACACTGTGACCAATGTGGCTTTAGATGAGTTTGTGTAACGATGACGACAGACCCTTTGGTTGATATTTACTGCCGATGACAAAACTAGATGGTTACAGTCATTTCTGACAGTCAGTCCATTGATTGATCATTTTTACAAAACTCTGATCGACATTCAAATTATCATATGATACTCAATTCAATTAAAGTTGATCTTGTACTATGATGAAACAATTGAAGATCAATTTAATCTGCTTCTTCAAACAATAAGTCAGTTCTATATTTGATCTGTTTACTAATGACAGTGAAGATGCGGGAGTCATGTTTAAATGAATTTGATGAGTCATGTTTAAGTGAATTTGATATAACACTGTGAAGAGTCAGGTCAAAGTGAGTTTGATGTAACACTGTGACGACGCTGGTCAAGATGAGTTTGATGTAACACTGTGACGACTCTGGTCAAAGTGAGTTTGATGTAACACTGTGATGACTTGGGTCAAAGTGAGTTTGATGTAACACTGTGATGACTTGGGTCAAAGTGAGTTTGATGTAACACTGTGATGACTTGGGTCAAAGTGAGTTTGATGTAACACTGTGATGACTTGGATCACGTGGTGTCCTTGTGGAGAATGTTTCCAACATCCCTCGCCAACTGCGGCCTTATACCACCCTCATCCGCTCTCTCTCCCTTTCTCCTTCCCTCCCTCCCTCATTTCCAATTCCACTAGTTCATCGCCCTGTTATGCCTCCCGTAGATCCTGGCCATCATCGCGCCGGGACGAACACCTTCCCTTACTCCAGGGAGAACGGCGAGGACTGGCACCTTGACCCTTGACCTTTACACTTGAATAAGTCAATACAATGGATTATTAATTTTGACATTTTTATTATCACCCGTGGTGGTAATTTGTACAAAAAGTACAAAACGTAATTATTGTATAAATAACAAAATAAGAGCACACATGAGGTATCACACGTGAAAGAACCATGGAGTCCCATATAATTTTATATTTTGTAACTAAAAGAAGCAACTGTCACTCACTAATAACTTGACTTGAATGATGTGCAATTGCTTGTGTCGACATGAGCAAGTCTGAGATATAACACCACATATTGTGAGGCGCTGTAGTAATCACAAGTGCGTCAGTTTCTATTGTTTCGGAAAGGGGAATGACATCTCGCCTCACCAAATATAGCAACACTTGAAAATGCGTTATCATATAACTTACTTATGATTCACTGTTGTCACTAGACAACGAAACATGATTAATTGAATGCCTAACATTACCTATATCCCCCAAAATATCGCACCACGTAGTCTGCAGGAGAACGAGCTATATGCAAACACATCTCCGAAGGAAACTCAAAGATATTACGACACTGAACAATTCATCATATGAAGAAACCTTCCCGCTATTGTAAAAATAAAAATAAAGCATATAACCAATAATACATTTTGTGTATCAAGTTAGCAAGTCTGGTTCGGCAATACATTATCGCGTCCGCCATGATTCGGGCTTTGATGTGCGGGGAACTCGTCGATTTAATACAGAGCCGCTACCTAAGCGATGCATTCGTAACCAGTCGAACCCTCCGTGGGTGTCGGTGCACATGTGACAACGAGAAACGGACACACGTGGTGGCAACGTTCAGCAGTTTCCTAAGCACGTGTAGGCCAATGACGGTTTGACGTGAGTGTCTACAAACTAAACCTTTGTCGGGTGACCGATGCAACATCACTCGACTGGACGGAACCACGATTAGGTCTCGACATGTGTTCCACTCAGCGGCATGATGTACTTGGTGTACAGTAATGTCGCCTGCCATAACAACATCGGTGTCATCGTCTGTCAAAGTGTGTTCCACGCCGTTCGTGTCCTCCTGCTTGGTGTTCACCTCAACGACCGTTTCTTCGTGCTTCCGGTCTGGCAACACGTCCTCATCATCGTCCGTATCTTCGGCAGAGTCAACTTCTATACAAAACTGTTTCTGGTCTGCAAAGAGGTTTTTCAGACCGAAGTTATCTTCCTGGTTTTGCTCTGAAAAGAAACCCCCGCGGTCGCGCGTGACGTCGACTTCGCGTTCAGTCGAAGTCACCGTTCCTGCGGCCGTTGGAGCGCGCCGCGTGTCGAACGTGACTCCCTCGACCGACTCTCCCCGCAGTGACATTCGCACGTTCTTCGCGAACTCCTCCTCGTCGTAGAAGTCATCGAAATACGGCGAGAGAGGGTCGGCCAGATTGGGGTTGTAGAGAAGGAACAGGATGCCCTGGATGCAGTCCTGTAGCCCGTAGCTCGGCGGCCAGTCGTTGAGGATGTTCAAGCAGACGTTCTCGTAGTGTTCTGTCGGGTCGATGTTCGGGTGGTAGATGTTCGTCAGACACGTCACTGACGGGACTGTGTTATGCAGTTCGATCTACAACGGAGGACGAACTGTTAAACTACAGCCACACAGCGGCTTCAGCGGACACATCTGGCATGGGCGGGTTACGTTTGTTAGTTTTAGAATTTATTTTAAAACCGATTCATAATTATTTATTCATAAAGTTATTTTAATTTATTTGTTATTATAAAGAATTCATTCATTGTAATACATTTTGTGTGATTTTTTTACTTACTTATTTTTAGAGACCACGTATATTATTTTGTAGCTTGGCGTTTTTAGAATTTTAAAATATTTATAATTTTATTTACGGTACTAATTTATGAACAATTTTTTAAAAGAAAAATATATATTACTTTTAGTTGGACTCTCAGTAGGCCAAAAACTTCCTTGTCCACATGCCGTCTGGAGCTTAGATAGCTCTAGAAGACAATCTTGTTAAATCTTGTATTTGTACCGCTCACAAGCAACTGACTCGGCGACACTACTACGGTGTCTGACTGACAACTGATCGCAGTCACGGACAAATGGCGAATTAACGGAATTAAAGTTGAAATTCACTATGCTATATAGTCGGTTTAGTCCGTAGTATTAGTTGACTTCGACCAAAGGTTGGAGTTAAAATGTTATAGTGACAATTACGTCGTTTCGTGTGATTCTATAATATTGTTATATGCCCTAGGTTATAATTTATCCAGCGATGCCGCAAATGTGCAACATTTTAATCCCACCGCAAACCCAACACAAACTACAGACTACGCGCATTTTGTTGCGTCATGCGGTCATTCATCCAGTGACATGGTTGTTTAGATTGTATAATTAGTATCTTCGTGGTGTAGAAAACATGAAATTCTGCAGGTGGAACTCCGCACACAGCCTTGTGAAATATTTTGAAATATTGTTTTTCCCCAAATTCTCCAATCCCTGGACAAATTTTGAAAAAGTCTTAAGTTTACGAACCGTAACATTTTTGCATGTGACCGGCTATGTCACATGTAACACAGTTTTGCAGCATATTTCTACAGTATCTACCTTCATGACATCAGTGCAATTTAATTTTGCAGTTAATAATTTTATAACGTTAAATACTACGGAGTGTAGTTGGTAATTAATAGTAAAGAATGTTCAGCTTATCTGTGATTACTAGATCACCATAATTTTCTTTCGACGTTATAACCATATATAATAGTATTTCTACAGTTCACTCGTTTGCCTTGGTGCACATCTGAGCTTGGTTTCCAAGGCTTTAGGCCCAATACAAGTTGTTTTATTATATATTATTTAAAAAAATTATTATTATAAAATAACTTGATTGCTTATGAACATGGCTACAGACCAAACCTCAAATGCGCAATATTTGAATCGCAACGCCGAGCATCGTGATATAACCACAACCTTGGTTATGATAAATAATTCCGATGTTGATGCCTACAGAGACGACTGGCTAAGGTCAACACCATCGACACTTGTGGCAGATGAGTCGCCACATTCACATGTGTATTAATAGCTACGTATCGGCCCACAACCACGGTTATGGGTTTTGTTATGTGGTACACATCCGCCACAGTACTTTCCAATATGTGTACACGCAAATTATAGACCCTCGTAAGCATGCATAACCAACGTTGAACTGTTATTAGAAAAAAGTTTATATTAAATATTGCAATAAATTATATATATATATATATATATATTAAAATATATATATATATATATATATATATATATATATATATATATATATATATATATATATATATATATATAATATATATATATATATATATATATATATATATATTTAGGACTAGATATATATATATATATATATATATATATAGAGAGAGAGAGAGAGAGAGCTAGTCTCCTTGACATATATATATATATATATATATATATATATATATAATATATTATATATATATATATATATATAACATATTATATATATATATTATATATATATATATAATTAATATTATTGTAATATTTTGGTAGACATCTGACTTATTAAATAACATGTCTGTACGTGTGTTTGTTCCTTCTCTGCCCCCCCCCAACCCCCTACCCCGTGATGTGTACGCCCAACTCTCAGACTCACCTGGAAGCGGAATTGTCCGCCCTCATACAAGCCGCCGTTAGGACACACGTCGATGACAAGTTTGAAGTAGGTGTCGGTGTCCCATTCGACGACTGTCACCTGTCCGTCTGTGAACCGGTGCAGGTTCCGTAGACACCTATGGACGTCTTTCACCTTCGACATCTTACCGTCCCCAGACTACTCCACTATCACCAAATGTTGTCGACTGCTGTTGTACGACTGCTTCAAAAGTCCAATAAAACCGTGGCCGTTGACGTTGTAATAACAATGACAATAACAGCTGCTAAAGTCTACACCCGTGCAAGCGAGCTGTATAGTCCACCGCTGTGCCTGTGCCTGTCTCGGTGAGTAATTTACATGTTCACCGTAGGCACACTGATTCACAAACTGCTCATTTTCTCCCAGGCAAACGTCTAAATACGCTGCATTACTGCCAGCGTATTTCTCAGCGCAATGAAATATCGCAGCAGGGTGATGAAATCGTGGCTCGCGTTGTGCCACGCGTAACCTCAATCATGGTTAGTCGCCGTCTTGTTTACCAATGACGTGTGAATCTATTTATGGATTGAGATGGTGCTGACGTCTACTGACTGCAATAGTCCGTCGTATGGCGCCACTGGATTCGGTCCAAACAGATGGTTGGTTCGGCCCATTTTACACATAATAATAATCGGGCACGCACGCACGCACAGATGCACGCACGGACGCACACCCACATCAGACAATAACCCAAGAACCTATGTTCGTTCAATAGTTATTATCAAGAAAGAACAACACAAGAATTGTCAGATTTCAAAACACCGTCGTTGTTATGTTCGTCGTCGTCCAGCTGACATTTGTGCCCGGTAAAGGACGTTCAATGCACTACTACTAGTGTCTTACAATTCTATTGTAGTGTCTTAAAACTCTACTGTAGAGTCGTAAAATACTACTGTAGTGTCCTGAACCTCTTTTCAACTTCCTACACCGGCTGCGATCGTATTCGGCGCGCCCACAAACCCACACCTGCTCTCCCTCCCCTCCCATGCCCTCCTCCCTCCCACCCTTCCTCATCCCGCTATCCCCCGCGTGGGTTTCCCTCCGCCGAAGTCTCGTGACGTGCACCATCCCGGGTGCTTGTAAGTGGGCTCCCGGCAGATGGGCCTGGAGATGGGGGGCACGGGAAACATGTAGAAGTCAGACCGCCTCACACCGCCGAGGACGTTAGGGGCCACGTTCCGCTGGTGGTCGTCGATGAGACGTCGACTTCGGGCCTGCTGCAGCAGCTGGGGGCTGACGTCACACGCCGGGCGGCAGCTGGCGACACAGACGGGTGCGTAGTAACAATAACTGATATTTACCCTGGCGATATTAACCCCTCAAACAAGTTTTTTTATTCAGAATAATTTCGGCCGCAACTCGTGGCGTTCTTCAGCGGAAGGAATTCCCGGTCGTGTCACACCAGTCATGCGCCAGCACGGGTCACGTGACTCACGTCACGTGACACGACCTTGAATTCAGTCCGCTGAAAAAGGACGCGAGATGCGGCCGAAATGGTAATATGGGAAATAGTAAAAAAGGTATATTGAGAGTTTGAGAATGTAAATATTGCCAATATTATTAACCAAGAAATCGTAATATGTCTACTCTCAAGGACCCGTATATTACGTTTGCTGTAGTAAACGGGCTGCAGTGATAAAATTTAATGAAAGCGTAAACGCAGAACTGCAAGCGGTTTAAGTTAGAAACATATTTATAAAAACAAATATTAAAAGGTGCGTGTGCGTGTGGTCGTGCGTGTTTATGCGTGCGTGCGTGCGTGCGTTTGTGCGTTTGTGCGTGCGTTCGTGCGTGCGTGCGTGCGTGCGTGCGTGCGTGCGTGCGTGCGTGCGTGCGTGCGTGCGTGCGTGCGTGCGTGCGTGCGTGCGTGCGTGCGTGCCAGACCCCTTTCGTTGGTTTATTTACGAGAAAGGGCACTCTTTGCAAGACGAAACAACACGATCTGACGGCAGACAGAGTTGGGCACTCTTTGCAAGACGAAACAACACGATCTGACGGCAGACAGAGTTGGGCACTCTTTGCAAGACGAAACAACACGATCTGACGGCAGACGGAGTTGGGGGAACTCTTTATCTGACGAGAAGAGGGCACTCTTTGCAAGACGAAACAACACGATCTGACGGCAGACAGAGTTGGGCACTCTTTGCAAGACGAAACAACACGATCTGACGGCAGACAGAGTTGGGCACTCTTTGCAAGACGAAACAACACGATCTGACGGCAGACGGAGTTGGGAAGATGGAACTTACTTCATATCAACTGCGAGAGGAGGCTGACGCCCGAGTATATACAAGTACACAATGTAATGCTAACAGTGGCCACTAGTCCATGGAATGAAAAGCGGTAGTCTAGTTCTTTGTAACGGTATGTGGCCATTATATGGAAGTGAAAACGGTACGTCTAGTTCTTTGTAACGGTATGTGGCCATTATATGGAAGTGAAAACGGTACGTCTAGTTCTTTGTAACGGTATGTGGCCACTATAATGGAAGTGAAAACGGTACGTCTAGTTCTTTGTAACGGTATGTGGCCACTATATGGAAGTGAAAACGGTACGTCTAGTTCTTTGTAACGGTATGTGGCCACTATATGGAAGTGAAAACGGTACGTCTAGTTCTTTGTAACGGTATGTGGCCACTATATGGAAGTGAAAACGGTACGTCTAGTTCTTTGTAACGGTATGTGGCCACTATATGGAAGTGAAAACGGTACGTCTAGTTCTTTGTAACGGTATGTGGCCACTATATGGAAGGGAAAACGGTACGTCTAGTTCTTTGTAACGGTATGTGGCCACTATATGGAAGGGGAACGGTACGTCTAGTTCTTTGTAACGGTATGTGGCCACTATATGGAAGGGAACGGTACGTCTAGTTCTTTGTAACGGTATGTGGCCACTATACGGAAAGGGAAACGGTACGTCTAGTTCTTTGTAACGGTATGTGGCCACTATATGGAAGTGAAAACGGTACGTCTAGTTCTTTGTAACGGTATGTGGCCACTATAATGGAAGTGAAAACGGTACGTCTAGTTCTTTGTAACGGTATGTGGCCACTATATGGAAGGAAAAACGGTATGTCTAGTTCTTTGTAACGGTATGTGGCCACTATAATGGAAGGGAAAACGGTACGTCTAGTTCTTTGTAACGGTATGTGGCCACTATATGGAAGTGAAAACGGTACGTCTAGTTCTTTTGTAACGGTATGTGGCCACTATATGGAAGGGGAACGGTACGTCTAGTTCTTTGTAACGGTATGTGGCCACTATATGGAAGGGAAAACGGTACGTCTAGTTCTTTGTAACGGTATGTGGCCACTATATGGAAGTGAAAACGGTACGTCTAGTTCTTTGTAACGGTATGTGGCCACTATATGGAAGGGGAACGGTACGTCTAGTTCTTTGTAACGGTATGTGGCCACTATATGGAAGGAAAACGGTACGTCTAGTTCTTTGTAACGGTATGTGGCCACTATATGGAAGTGAAAACGGTACGTCTAGTTTTTTGTAACGGTATGTGGCCACTATATGGAAGGGGAACGGTACGTCTAGTTCTTTGTAACGGTATGTGGCCACTATATGGAAGTGAAAACGGTACGTCTAGTTCTTTGTAACGGTATGTGGCCACTATATGGAAGGGGAACGGTACGTCTAGTTCTTTGTAACGGTATGTGGCCACTATAATGGAAGTGAAAACGGTACGTCTAGTTCTTTGTAACGGTATGTGGCCACTATATGGAAGGAAAAACGGTATGTCTAGTTCTTTGTAACGGTATGTGGCCACTATAATGGAAGTGAAAACGGTACGTCTAGTTCTTTGTAACGGTTTGTGGCCACTATATGGAAGGGAAAACGGTACGTCTAGTTCTTTGTAACGGTATGTGGCCACTATATGGAAGGAAAACGGTACGTCTAGTTCTTTGTAACGGTATGTGGCCACTATATGGAAGGGAAAACGGTACGTCTAGTTTTTTGTAACGGTATGTGGCCACTATATGGAAGGGGAACGGTACGTCTAGTTCTTTGTAACGGTATGTGGCCACTATATGGAAGTGAAAACGGTACGTCTAGTTCTTTGTAACGGTATGTGGCCACTATATGGAAGTGAAAACGGTACGTCTAGTTCTTTGTAACGGTATGTGGCCACTATATGGAAGGGAAAACGGTACGTCTAGTTCTTTGTAACGGTATGTGGCCACTATATGGAAGGGAAAACGGTACGTCTAGTTCTTTGTAACGGTATGTGGCCACTATATGGAAGGAAAACGGTACGTCTAGTTCTTTGTAACGGTATGTGGCCACTATATGGAAGTGAAAACGGTACGTCTAGTTTTTTGTAACGGTATGTGGCCACTATATGGAAGGGAAAACGGTACGTCTAGTTCTTTGTAACGGTATGTGGCCACTATATGGAAGGGAAAACGGTACGTCTAGTTCTTTGTAACGGTATGTGGCCACTATATGGAAGGAAAACGGTACGTCTAGTTCTTTGTAACGGTATGTGGCCACTATATGGAAGGAAAACGGTACGTCTAGTTCTTTGTAACGGTATGTGGCCACTATAATGGAAGTGAAAACGGTACGTCTAGTTCTTTGTAACGGTTTGTGGCCACTATATGGAAGGGAAAACGGTACGTCTAGTTCTTTGTAACGGTATGTGGCCACTATATGGAAGGGGAAAGGTACGTCTAGTTCTTTGTAACGGTATGTGGCCACTATATGGAAGGGAAAACGGTACGTCTAGTTCTTTGTAACGGTATGTGGCCACTATATGGAAGGGAAAACGGTACGTCTATTTATTTGTAACGGTATGAGGCCACTATATGGAAGGGAAAACGGTACGTCTAGTTCTTTGTAACGGTATGTGGCCACTATATGGAAGGGGAACGGTACGTCTAGTTCTTTGTAACGGTATGTGGCCACTATATGGAAGTGAAAACGGTACGTCTAGTTCTTTGTAACGGTATGTGGCCACTATATGGAAGGGGAACGGTACGTCTAGTTCTTTGTAACGGTATGTGGCCACTATATGGAAGTGAAAACGGTACGTCTAGTTCTTTGTAACGGTATGTGGCCACTATATGGAAGGGAAAACGGTACGTCTAGTTCTTTGTAACGGTATGTGGCCACTATATGGAAGGGGAACGGTACGTCTATTTCTTTGTAACGGTATGTGGCCACTATATGGAAGGGAAAACGGTACGTCTAGTTCTTTGTAACGGTATGTGGCCACTATATGGAAGGGGAACGGCACGTCTAGTTCTTTGTAACGGTATGTGGCCACTATATGGAAGGGAAAACGGTACGTCTAGTTCTTTGTAACGGTATGTGGCCACTATATGGAAGGGGAACGGTACGTCTAGTTCTTTGTAACGGTATGTGGCCACTATATGGAAGGGGAACGGTACGTCTAGTTCTTTGTAACGGTATGTGGCCACTATATGGAAGGGAAAACGGTACGTCTAGTTCTTTGTAACGGTATGTTGCCACTATATGGAAGGGAAACGGTACGTCTAGTTCTTTGTAACGGTATGTGGTCACTATATGGAAAGGGAACGGTACGTCTAGTTCTTTGTAACGGTATGTGGTCACTATATGGAAAGGGAACGGTACGTCTGGTTCTTTGTAACGGTATGTGGTCACTATATGGAAAGGGAACGGTACGTCTAGTTCTTTGTAACGGTATGTTGCCACTATATGGAAGGGAAACGGTACGTCTAGTTCTTTGTAACGGTATGTGGTCACTATATGGAAAGGGAACGGTACGTCTGGTTCTTTGTAACGGTATGTGGCCACTATATGGAAGGGAGAACGGTACGTCTAGTTCTTTGTAACGGTATGTGGCCACTATATGGAAGGGAAAACGGTACGTCTAGTTCTTTGTAACGGTATGTGGCCACTATATGGAAGGGGAACGGTACGTCTAGTTCTTTGTAACGGTATGTGGCCACTATATGGAAGGGGAACGGTACGTCTATTTCTTTGTAACGGTATGTGGCCACTATATGGAAGGGAAAACGGTACGTCTAGTTCTTTGTAACGGTATGTTGCCACTATATGGAAGGGAAACGGTACGTCTAGTTCTTTGTAACGGTATGTGGTCACTATATGGAAAGGGAACGGTACGTCTGGTTCTTTGTAACGGTATGTGGCCACTATATGGAAGGGAGAACGGTACGTCTAGTTCTTTGTAACGGTATGTGGCTACTATATGGAAGGGAAAACGGTACGTCTAGTTCTTTGTAACGGTTTGTGGCCACTATATGGAAGGGAAAACGGTACGTCTAGTTCTTTGTAACGGTATGTGGTCACTATATTGAAGGGGAATGGTACGTCTGGTTCTTTGTAACGGTATGTGGCCACTATATGGAAGGGAAAACGGTACGTCTAGTTCTTTGTAACGGTATGTGGCCACTATATGGAAGTGAAAACGGTACGTCTAGTTCTTTGTAACGGTATGTGGCCATTATATGGAAGGGGAACGGTAGTGTACACCCAGTGCACTTCCTTTGGCAAATTAGGATATTTTTACCGACTGTTATATGCTGTATGCTACCAAAGAAATGTTTAGACGAATTGATGTATATTCTGTTAAGACATGGCTAGAAGAAGCCATGACCGTTTTCCGTGTGTATGTCGTTTCTATAGTTGGCGATTTACGCGATACATGACAAACAAAGACGCTGCCACATTTTCGTTGAAATATCGTTATTATGCTGTATTTTTTATAATAATAATTGTTGTACGCTTTTTAGAGTTTACTGTTTAAATGTAGGCCTATTACACTGTTATATCATGCTATTTTCACCTCGCCGATTGATTTGGTCTGATCGAAGAACACGGCTATGTGTATATTTGAGCAGTCATTGTTGCACCAAAGCGAGAATTCACACCCATACACAACAACGCAACGATGCAAACTCAGACCAACAGGTGGCGCCGCCTGTTCAATTTCAATATGGCAATTGCGAAGTGACTCTGCTGTTTTATTCAAATATTCTGCTCCCGTCAAATTTCAATCACGTGACGGAGCGCGATGATCTGCGGAGGTGACCGGTTTTTACGAACCTGAAGTATCCCTGCTGGCGAAACTCGCGAGGTGTCGTCGGCGGTTCCCGGATGTAGTCGATGACGTCATACAAGCCGAGTCCGTAGAGGCGGATATGTAGGGGCGGACGCGGCAGAGGAGGGAGCTCAGGGTTTGACCGGAACTTCCAGACCTGGTCGCGTTGACCACCACCGTAGTAGTAGTAGTGTGTGTTATATTCCGGTTTTATCGTGTTTTGATTCATCCGGTGCATTATGGTCGCCGGCCAGCGTGGACAGATGTAGTCCTCCATCAGCAGCAAGCTCATCGGCGTGTCGTCCATGCTTGTCACCTACAGGGGACCGTTCATTATTTGTGATTCGATCTACCAAAATACGGCGAGAGACCGGACGTCAAATTTGCTCTTCTATACACGAGTACGAATACATTTTGATCATGCTAAAAAACAGACAAACAGGTATACAAAAGAAGAACGTCATATATGGTAGCAAAAATTCCGTGACCTAAATACATTGTACTAATGTTGGCGGTACGTTGTATGTTTGCTGTCCTAATTGAATACTTTATAAGTAAATTTAATTATGACAATATTAATAATATCAAAACATTATTATGTTCATAGATGGAATTTGTGTTTGACAAAACAGAATGTAATGAAATCTTATGGCAATGAGGAAAACAAGAGAAAACAAAAGAGCGACAACTATATTTCGAAACGATGTTGATTGTCATCTTACTGACCTACTGTAGAATCGTCGCAAAATTTTACATTTTCCGAAGACGTGAACATGGACGATGCTTCCGCCAGGTGTTAAGAAAACATGGCGATTGTTATGCATAAAGACGTGGTCGAGGTATTTTCTGCTCCGTTGATAACACCTCGCTAATTATTCTTATGACCTACATAACAGTTGCGATTCCAAATAATGTCAAAACATATTATTTCTAGTGTGCAGGAACACAAAATAATACCATATCAAAAATCGCACACTCTACCCTGAACCCGGATGTAACTATATTGATCTATCCCCACCTGTCGTCTATTCATGGCGACGGTGCCGCCCCGCGCGGACCGTGCGTGAAGAATATGCGGGAAAGTTGGCTGCGTCGGGCAAAAATGTTCAGGCGAGGTAGGGTTTGCGGGTTAGAAGCGAAAGGAAGACCGGACACTGTGGCAATGACACAATGGTCAGTGCAGCCGGACACTTAGACGGCTTAGAACCGGACCGTCTCCGTCGGCACGTAACGCCGGTCCTGGTATAAATGGGGGAAGACGTTGAGCGGGTGACGGAGGTGATACTGCCTCCAATCGTCCAGTCCCCGACTGGATGCCTCGCAGCGCCACCTGTCGGTCGGGTGTCTCTCCAGCAGACAGCGACAATTGTCGAAGGCCTTGTAGCGGTCGTCGCCCCCTAGAGCGGCGGGTGGCGGGTATACGGTCTCGTCGCAGGGGATCTTCGGCAGTCGACGTTTCTCGCAGCACGGCGGCAGCGCAGGCGACCGCGGCTGTCTCGTCGCGCTGAAGGAACTGTTGAACTGTGGATGGTTGAGAGGGAGACCCAGAGGCGAACTGAAACACGAGGTCAAGAGCACTAGTCAAGAGCAATGGCGTCGGAGTGTTGAGACTATTTAGGACTAAGTTCATCAGATACGTGCAATTGGCTGTTCCCCCTTGATGACCCTAAATCCCACGTCGAGGTTCTCCAAAAGTTTCATTTCGACATACGCGCACACGCACACGCACACGCACACGCACACGCACACGCACACGCACACGCACACGCACACGCACACGCACACGCACACGCACACGCACACGCACACGCACACGCACACGCACACGCACACGCACACGCACACGCACACGCACACGCACACGCACACGCACACGCACACGCACACGCACACCCAAACGCAAACGCAAATGCAAATGCACACACGCACACCCAAACGCAAATGCACACACGCACACCCAAATGCACACGCGCACACGCACGCACACGCACGCACACACATACGGGTGTTCGTCACAAAACACTTTCAGACATATGACGACCTCCATTTGCAC
>JAODUO010000889.1:140000-172500 GCA_025642075.2 Ridgeia piscesae | reverse complement strand
TATCTGCCTGATAATAACATTTCATATTGCAAAATTAAGTGTGTCATTTTAACGAGCCGTTCTTTTCTCAATATGAACTAAGTCGATAGGCTATCACTATTTTGGTTACAATAGCAGATGCTTTAGTAAATACTTTGGTGGATGGTAACTAATGCCCAACCAGTTAGCCTGTGTAACTGGCCCATATATATATATATATATATATATATATATATATATATATATATATATATATATATATACTCTGTATTCTATCGTTACGTTATTTGCATTTATTCGAATAACATCATTGGACCGACTACGTTTTGAAAAATTACTTTCGTTGGACTGAGCACGTTTTGAGAAACCTGGCAGACTTGTCGGCCCTTTCTGCAGGGATAAACAGTTTTGGTACCATTAAACATATACGGCTAGAGCGCGTGGATCTGTTTCTATCTAATTGTTTGTTAAAATGGATTTAGACATAGAGCATTTTGGAACACGACTCTTCAATTACATAAGCTTTGAAGTTTACTTGAACGGATTTATGTCAATTAACTCCACATTGTCACTGTCAATGAATAACCACGTGTGTCAAAGGATACCTCTCTCAATTCTCTTCACTCATCTCGCGTCACTCGCCGCCCCGTCTGGCCTCCTGCTGCGCTCTCCCCACTACAGAAAACCTGCACTGCGCCGATTTAATTCCCAGAAACACTTGCAACGACTTCCGCTACATGACGTCACAAACAGCTGCGAGTTCTCTTTGCAAACAGAGTTTTGGAAATATGTTTTTAAGGACTACTGTGTGGTTTATTAGAAACATTCGTCTACGTGTTGGTTCTTTTAACCTACATCGTATCAGTAACCGACGATTCCCTTGCTTTGACTAGAGAAGGTAATACCCAAGTGAAAATATCGTAACCCGAGTGAAACCGGAAAGACCCGATGGAAGACTAGACGGACGGGTCGACTCGCGGTTTACTTTTTGTAGAACAAGCGTATATGTGGTGTATAATTACAAATGAGTAATCAACCGTACGAACATGATAGAGCTAATTCCTGAAATAAAAACGATTCTCTTCATGGCATCATTCGAGAATCCCAATGTCATTTGGCATTATATTAAGTGGTATTATTACATACGAATAGTCAGTAGTACAATATTTAAAAAGAATGACAGTTCCCCCAAGTTCTCAGACACAGACCGAGAATTTCCCGAAGTTTTCCAATAGGTTCTGATCCCCAAATACTATGTCTATTCCGATATAAGTTGAAAAAACGACACTATTTATTACTGTAAAATTAATACACATTTTATAGGTCTGTATTTTTAATTTAGCCACATACCAAAATTGCTGATATTTAAGCGTCATACTGAATATCTGCACTTGTAAAATGACAAAGCCATTGTTTGCAAACAGCCAAACAAAAATTGTGTTTGGGAGCTCTGTTATTGGACATGTCAGATAGACCCGGGCCACTACTTAAATGACAAGTCCCACAAACGGTCTTTATTCCGTCTCTGCGAAAAAACGTATTTCAAGCGCTTAAGTAAGTTACATGACCATCAAAGTACCTGCTTCGATAAAATGGCATCCATTGGTTGCAGGGTGATCAGTTGAGATTTTGGGGTATTAAAATAATTTATTTAAGATGTGTTCCTGTGAAAGAGCACTGTTTATTAAACATACAGTCCTTTGGTTAGACTTCCTGATAGCTACGCAACGATATTACATTGTAGCAAAGCTATTGCTTGCATCTTGCGTGGTAGCTCTCTCTCTCTCCAGAGTCAGCTACATGTAGTCAGTCACCGCGAAAAGATGTGTCTATGTTGGAGCAAGACAGCTCCCCCTCTCTCTCTCTCTCTCTCGTCTCTCTCTCTCTCTCTCTCTCTCTCTCTCTCTCTCTCTCTCTCTCCTCTCTCTCCTCTCTCTCTCTCTTCTCCCTCTCTCTCTCTCTCTCTCTCTCTCCCTCTCTCTCAGTCTCTCTCTCTCTCTTTCTCTCTCTCTCTCTCTCTCTCTCTCTCTCTCTCTCTCTCTCTCTCTCTCTTCTCTCTCTCTCCCTCTCTCAGTCTCTCTCTTCTCCCTCTCTCTCTCTCTCTCTCTCTCTCTCTCTCTCCCTCTCTCAGTCTCTCTCTCTCTTTCTCACCCTCTCTCTCTCTCTCTCAGTCTCTCTGCCCTCTCTCTCCCTCCCTCTCTCTCTCTCTCTCTCTCTCTCTCTCTTAGTCTGTCTCTCTCTCTCTTAGTCTCCTCTCTCTCTCAGTCTGTCTGTCTGTCTGTCTGTCTGTCTGTCTGTCTGTCTGTATGTCTGTATGTCTGTCTGTCTGTCTGTCTGTCTGTCTGTCTGTCTGTCTGTCTCTCTCTCTCTCTCTCTCTCTCTCTCTCTCTCTCTCTCTCTCTCTCTCTCTCTCTCTCTCTCTCTCTCTCTCTCTCTCTTCTCTGTCTCTCTCTCGTCTCTCCCCGCCCCCCGCCCGCCCGCCCGCCCGCCCGCCCGCCCGCCCGCCCGCCCCGCCCCTCCCGCATGCCTGCCTGGCACACACACAGATACATTTGTTTCGTTTGGCTAAAGAAAAGTGTTATTTATTTCGCCATACGATGTCGTCTACTCGGGCGACATGTCAAATGAACAATACTTCTTAATGTTGTACGGTGTATTGTGTATTGTATGTTTTCACACGATGCTCACGTGGTCAGTTCCTTACAGGGCACTACACTGACGGCGGAAAAACATGATAATGCGACCAAATCCCCAAGCCGACTGATGTGACGGACAACCACTGTCTGCTAATAAGATATCATACCGTTTCCTGGGAGAAACAGACACGATTCAGACCAGCTGATCATGGTTTAATAACATTTTCCTTCATGTGCCACTCATTATTTATTCAAATACTCACATAATAAATATGAATGTGTACATTTGTCCAAGGGCGTACCAACGGCTCTGTCGTATTGTATACATTTGGCAAACGATGGCCGTCAAGAGTGATTATGCGACTTACCCGCCGTGGTTCGTGGACGTAATCCGGCCTAATTCCAAGGGGGCGAAAACATCACTAGACAGGAACGTGGGAACTATTCTTCTCGTGAAGGTTGGCGGTACAATGTCAAGCACGGGTTCAAATTCCGGCTCCATTATTACAGAAACATTCGAATAAACAATCCAGCAAACGTAGAATTCTTACGACTCTTGGCGCAGTGCCAGTAGATTACTCATGATGCATCAATGAAATATTCCACAAGGCGAGTCCCAAACAAGATTCACACGCTTTCAACGACCTCAATTTACAGCCAATGACGTTACGATAGTGACGTCAAAAAGGCTAAAGATACTTTACGTCAGCCGTAGTCTTTTTTGATTTGTGGCAAGACAAACATGTTTAATCTGGTGTATTAAGGTGGTGCGAGGACGCTGACTGTAGCTGCTCTGTCGAAAGTCTATTTTAACAACGACACCAATGACCTGTTAATACATGCAAAATGTTGTAATGGCTTTTGTTTTGACAAATTTCAATTAAAATAGTGTGGCACGTGTATGGCTTGTACAACTGATGATTTGGAACGATTGTTGGACACTCACTTGGCAGATTCTGGTTTCAAATGATCTTGCTGTCATTTCGAAAGGCGGACATATTCGTTGACTCTGCACTGGTCCAATTCACTCGGTTGTATGAGTGAGTTTCTGGCTGTAGACATTGACGAATATTTGTGTACGAAAAATCTTCGCAACATATTTGCAGCGTGCCTCGACATTATTCCTAGATGAGTAGAGATGGTGTTCAATTGAATAGGTCTGCCATAACAAAAAAACACTCAGAGTAATGTTTGTATAGTAAGGACTGGTCATAATCATTAAGTGACATGGCATAGATACAACACACCAATGATGTGGCATATCACTAATTCATACACTTCTGGCGTACGGACTGAAGCGGTTAATGACGACGCAACCCGATGGTTAATACGTCGTGCAGATAAAGTCGAGGTAAACAGCGGGTCCAGCTCTTATTGGAAAGACAATAAATCCTCGGCTTGGCACCTTGACAATAGCCAATAGTCGCCTACTGCGAGATCTGCCGACCATCGGCATAGACCTCTCTATATCGGAAAAGCAATTAGTGGCCACGCGGCGCGCTGTGTTACCCTGTAATGGAAACAGTAATAATAATAAGCTTCTAGTTGTATATCGCCAGATCCTCGCGAGTCTGAACTCAGAGGTACAGACTCACTCATTAGACTCACTTAATTTTTTAAATTTATTATTATTTTAATAAAAAAAATTTTTTTAATTTAAAGACATCTTTTAAGACCGCATTTGCAGACTACCCGTAGTGTGTTACACAATGAATTGATTTTAACTACATTTTATCTTACTTTATTATTAACTTATTAATATATTTTATTATTCGTTTATTATTTTATTTTAATCTATTAATTTATTAACGTTAAGTTTAGGGTATACATAAGGGTTTTAGAGGCTTTATTTATCTATTTATTTATTATTATCATTTAATATGTTGTCTTTGCCGTGCAGGCTTAATTTACTACGAACACTTTATGTTGTTGTATTCTTCCAATTTTGTATTTTACGCGTATTTGAGCGGAAGTATATTCTGGATATGCGCCGCTTTCTAAATAAAAACAATATTATCATTATCGTTAAACAATTATCGTGAACGGGGAGGGCGACAGGGGAACGCGTGAACGCGGAGGGGGGGGGGTAGAGGCAACGCGTGAACGGGGAGAGGATGGGGGAACGCGTGAATTGGAAGGAGTATAGGGGAACGCGTGAACGGGGAGGGGGATAGGGGAACGCACGGACGGGAAGGGGTATAGGAGGAACGCGTGAACGGGGAGGGGGGTAGGGGAACGCGTGAACGAGGAATAGTATAAGGGGAACGCGTGAACGGGGAGAGGATGGGGGAAGGCGAAAAGGGGGAGGGGGTATCAGAAACGCGTGAAGGTGGGTAGGGGGATAGGGGGAGCGCGCAGGAGGCATCATTAGAGACAGGTACTGTCGACGGTTTAGGGTGAGAATGACATTTCAAATAAATGTGTCATGTGGCAAAAGGTGTTAGGTTTAAGATACTCTGGTTGGTGGAGCGTTAAATCGCGATTTTTGGAGCAGCTATCGGGAAAACACATTTGCCAACGTTGAGCTTAATTTTGAGGACCACAAGGTTGTCGGGAAACAGATCGTCTGACTTCTGGGGGGACATCGGAAAAACGCACGTGACTAACCAATATTAATAATATTGTTGTTTAGACACGACATGAATATAATAGGAGTTAACTTTATTTCAGAACACAGCCTGAAGCCAAAATGTGTCTATGTTCCCAATCAATGTCAACAATAGCAACTCGCGGAATACGGCAAAGCCACCGAAAGATGTTAGACATATACCATTAGGTGGGGCTGCGTTAAAAAGTATGCATCCCATACTCCTCTGCGCACCATTAGGCGGGTGTAGTGGGTTATAAATTAAACTGCTATGGATTAAATATTAATAAAAAGTGTTACTATAGAATACAACCATTAATTTTACGACGTATCCCTTCGACCATTATTGCGTTAAATTAAAAATGAATAATGAATGCAACGCCAGAAATACAAAAAAGGATGTATTTTCGTGGTCAACAGACATGAACCAACTAATCAGCCAACAAAACTATTACGATGCAACAAACAAGGCGCATTTCACCACTCATAATATTGTTTTTCCGCCATGGTAGATGACGTCACTCGTGTCGATACCACGTACGGACCTCGTCCACGAGTCAAAAACATTTGGCGATAGCTTCAGTTAAGTGGCTATGCACACATGGTCCTGTCCGAATGGCGCGACGAGGCGACTTAGTTCACCAACAATACGAGGAACGTTTAATTGACAGACTTTGCGTCTGCATAATCATTGAAGCACCAACTGATAGGAGACATTGTATTCCAGCGTAGTTCTTTTTGTGACGTGCGAACTGCGATGTTATCGTATGTTATCGTACGATACACGTTGTGCGGGAGATCCGAGTATTGTGTATACACGATACAGACCAGTGGCAAGGAAACGAGGTTCTCTAACTATGTCAATGACAATGTTTGCAATCGTTTGAGCGTGTCTGTACACAAGACGACACAGTTGTTTACGGCAAATAATGGGCCGCGGTATATTCCATTGAAGACCGCGAACAATACTAACAATCGAACGCATTAGCGAAGTACGTAAAGCGCCGTGGGGGAGAAGGAATTAGAAGAATTTGCGCGGGTGATATGTGGCCTGTCACGGAGAATTGTGTATTAAATCGAAACATAGTGAAGTTAAGTGTTGGGTCTTTTTGATTAAAAAACACAGGTATCACAAAAATGATACTTCGTTTTTTTATTTTTCAATAGGTTTTGATTTATTGCCAGACATATATACACGTTTTTCAGAACTACCGCCTACGGATGCAGTCATACAAACAGAACATCATATGACACAAGGTTGTAATTGCGATATAAATCAGTGGCGTGTTAACACACGTAATCGGACAACGCCGCCAGAGATTACGTTTGCTATTACGCCACCGTCGAATACGACTGCGTATGCTACTACGCCACCGTCAAATAGGATTGCGTATGCTACTACGCCACCGTCGAATACGATTGCGTATGCTACTACACCACCGTCAAATAGGATTGCGTATGCTACTACGCCACCGTCGAATACGATTACAACGGAACGTCTATCGCAGAGGATTCATTATATTTATTTCACACACCCGATGATTTATTTAGTTCAACAATTTCATAAAAACTGTTTAGTGGACTATCATAATTATGTTCCACTGTCGCAGTCTGTCGTTTTGCCAGTGTGTTTGAATATTTGGAATTCGACCGTCGTGTCATGACATAACATAATAAATTCGGCCATGCTTATGATAATAATGTAATCAGAACTGCACGATCGTACTACACAGGACTTATTGCACACATGAAGATTCTCGCAGTTCGTGCGCATGAATACGATTATCAAGCGCGAGTTTCGTTCCAGACAACTTGAATGCGTTATGTTTCATTGTTAATGTGTGCCGATGGAGGAGGATATGACGATGTTATCATGAGGACTAATGCTGCAGTCAAAGGAACACGCCGGATGTTGGTGAAAATGTTCCTTATTTCCAATATTACTTACGTTCCCGTGGAACCAACACATTAGAGAATGCGGCTCGTAACACGGACTATGTGTCTGTTCCATTTGAACGGATGTTACGTCATGAGTTCTTGTTGTCACAACAACACGATCGCCGTCTTTACATCCTTGACACGTGGAGACACATGGAAGTGACACATGGACATGCACATGTCCCTCGATACATACGTCAATGGGACCTCAAACCATTGGCACGACGATGGTCAGTTCCTTTTTGACCACTGGTCGACACGCCACCCGCACCGTGCTGGATTTGTGCTTGCGCGGCGGTGGCGCCACTGTCGCCACTTTCCGCAGTCCGTTTTTTGGTGGTTTATTCTCGGGCGCTTTTGCGTCTGACGTCACGTGTTCTATAGATGACGTCTTGTCCTCGCGTGACGTGTCGGGTAGCGGCTGATTGTCGGATACCGCGCAGTGTTCACTGTTCACAGGTTGTGGTTCCGATGACGTGGGTTCCTGTGCGTTGCCATTTCCGTTTCCGGTGCCGCCCGGGCTATTGCAGTCAGCCACCATCTGCACCAGGCGACTCTCGGTAGCTGTATGGTTGTACACGGCCGGCGCTTGACCGCCCCACCCTGACCCCGCGTCTGTCACCGGCCGCGTCGACGCCTGGCCCTCGAGGTAGCCGATGTAGGTGTCGGCCGACTTGTTGCTGCGCGCGCTCGGCGGCGCCGCCGCCGCCGACAGGATGCGCGGCGTGCTCGCGTACTCCATCGCCGGGCGCGCGCGCAACCGGAAGTTGGCGGTGCGCGTGCGCTCCGAGCCGTGGCTGAACAGCCCGATGGACTGGGCCACCTGCGAGTAGAGCGACACGTCTTGGCGGTCGTCCGTCCTGTGACCGTCCTGCGGCTGCAGCGTGTCGATGACGGCGGACGGGTGTCGCATCTGCTCCAGCTCCCGGAGTCGCTCCAGTATGCGGCCGCTCGTGATGTTCGCCAGGGCCGGGTCGGTGTGCGCCGACTCGGCCGTGGCCGCTCGCTGCAGACTCCGGAGCCGGGACCGCAGTCGGTGGCCGTCGATCGTCCTCTCCGGGAACTTCAGCTCGACCGAGCTACACTGCGCCGTGCCGTATGTGTGCTTGTAGAACCGGTCGGCCGCTTCCGGTGTCTCACGCCGGATGTCACGCTCGGTCTTCCACCGGTACTCACGCAGTCTGTTCGGGTCGTAGTTATGTGTGTGTTCAACAGGAGCGCTCTTGGTGCTCGGTGACGTCACCCGGATGTTATCGGCGCGGCGGTCGGCGGGCGCGACGGCGAGCAGTCCCCCCGTGAAGCCGTGCGAGGTGGCCCGGTGTCCGGGGCAGACCGTGGCTCCGTCAAACACGAGGCGACTCACGTTACACGGCTTCACCTGTCGCTCCACCGCCATCCTATGGACGCGGTCGTCCGCCGTACGACTCCGTCGGAAGTCAGGTCTGGCTCTCCGCCCGTGTGTGCCCGCACTCATGGTCGTACTCATGACAGCGTCGTTGGCAGGCGACCAACCAACTACGATAGCAACACGACGCCTGTCCTGTGTCCCTGGCCGCTACACCCAATATCCATTGTGCGTTAACACGAGCACCCTAGCACCGTCTGCGTGACGTCAATCGACCCAGAAAGATAATAAAATAGCACACCGTCGTCATACAAGACCTGCCCTTACGCTCGCACCAGTTCGTCTATCTGTCTGTCTGTCTGTCAGTCAGTCGGCCAAACACGCGTCGCTAAACGCTACATCGACCTGCCCATTCACGCCGACTCGAGTTGAGTCCACTCCGGTCTCATACAAGCTCCGGCATTGTTCGGCCGTACTTAGGCGAGTGAGTGGCGGCTGATAACGGCTCAGCGCCACGAGACTCGCCCCAGTAGCGGCCTCAGTTACATAGTTACTCAGGTCGCAACGAGCCGTCCGGTAATTACCGATTGATACAGTCGCAGTGGCGGTGGGTGGAAGTAATTAAAAGGTTTAATCTGTTTCGTGTTAGACTTCATATTGTTTGCCGTGGCGTCGCGGCTCCAACGTGATCGTTCAACGTGTCCACACGCACGGCTAATCGTTGGGCGCCCACACACACCCACGCACGCTCACATGCGCGCGCGCATATACGCACGCACACAAGCACGCACGCGCGCACGCACGCGCGCGCACGCATGTCAATACGTTAAATAATAAATAAGGTGTGTGAAGTCTCGTTAAGACATTCAATGTCCGTAGAGCTGGAGCGACTACATACTTGTAAACAACAACGACAACAACATCTGACCAGATTAGTAAATTACTAATTTTGATAGTCAATGATGATTCACACGTACACATACTTTTGTTTTGTATACGCAATTACGATCTTAACAATATATGTACTGTTATATTAGAAAAGATAGACATATACACATTATAATTTATATATATATATATATATATATATATATATATATATATATATATATATATATATATATATATATATATGGTGATTTCATGCTTCTACATGATACCTTGGTAAGTACAACATCAACTCGGTGGCTGTTGTCAGCTTCCACAACTGAGGTTGGGATGAGTATTCCCCTGGGAATGTTTCTGCTGGTTGAAGCATACCAACCAAGAATCCTTTCTGTTTTTTCCTTTCACGATGACTGATGTGTTTGCCGGTATCACTGTATGGCTTCCTTTTCTCTGCTTTCTGCTTGGTCAAGGTGAGCAAACGCTTCTAGGATGGCTGCATCATTGAATGGGGTATTCCGAGCTCTCAAGACTGTCAGGAAATTAGTGCCAATTATGACAGACACTATACTGTTCGATCGATCGACTAGGGGGCACAACAAATGCTGGCACACAAATTCATTCACTTTCTCCGCTTGACGACCGCGACTTCACATCAACTTCGACATAACCAAGGTAGAGTACCGACTGTCCTCCAGCACCTTCAATGTCCACTAGTTGTGATAGAGCCTGCAAGTCAATGTGTGACAACCGTCTGTCATAGGAGGACTTGGCAATGGTGGTTACCATAGAACCACAACTAAATAGCGCTACACAGGTTTTTCCTCCGATTTTAATCCTTTTCTGGCATGAACCGCCAACCAGGTTACATGTAGGCTGGGATCACTGTTCTTTTTTCTGATCACTTTTGAGATCAGTCTGCGTTTAAATGCACTTTGCAACTCTTGGACACGTCCTTTCCGTCTGCATCGGTAGCATTCAATGCCAGTATCTTCGCGAAAACTAAACGAAAGATGTCCAGGTATGCCGCACATGTTGTAGGTAAGTGGCTCCTTCCTGTGTTTTAGCTGTGCCCTGGTCTGTCCTCTTCTTAACCATTCCCTCCAATTCTTCCACTTCACAAGACCTTGCAATGTTAACTCTGCGTTTCGTCCTGGCTGTACACGACTTTGCACCGGAGCTTCCTTTCCGAACTCCTCCTCTAGAGTGCGTGCCTCTATCACCATCTCTTCGAAGTTTAGGGCATCCTTCCTGTGACGAAGTGCGTTCTTTACTTGCAAGTCCCTGAGACCAGCCCAGAATCTGTCTCGCAACATGGTGGGCATGCCTTGACACCACACCCTTTTCCACGGCGACGTGACAGAGGTTTTCAAGTCTGGTAGACCACTCTACACGACGTGGCTCGCAATGAAAATTTCTAGTATGGTATTTTCGGACATCACTGTCCCAGACAATAGCTGTAATTTGTAGAGAATGTTGGCGAGTGTAGTCTTATCCCCCAAATATTAATCACGCTCCAGTCCAGACATGAGAACAAAACAATTACATTCAAAACTTTTAAAGGTCAAATGTTCAACTTCACATTCAAAGGTCAAGTGTTCAGCTTCACAATCAAAGGTCAAATGTTCAGCTTCAGTGAAGGTTTTCCCGCGGAATTGGGCTGGGTTTAGACCTGTTCCTCTGGAAGAAATAGCCGTTGCGGGTTGCGGTTTTTGGGCTTCGTTTTAGGCGTATGCCGTTATTTTTGGGCTAGTTTCAAAAGTGGTGGTTTTTACGTCATGTGTTACATTAAGAGCCGTCGTATTCTTCGTCACGTAATAAATACTGTGAACTCCCAATTCAAATCTGCCTAATGTTTTTGAATACAGGCATTGCCTACTCCAGCCTGCGCCACCCAGTTGTCCACACATAAGGGTAATAATCATTCTCTCGCGCCAGGGTGACATTGCGTCAATACTAACTCTTCTCTTTGTTGCGCTACGTGTAGTAACGTAGCGCAACGAGCAGTTGCTTGCGAGGATGGGCGAAATCCAAACTTAGATTCTGCTCAGGTTCAGCCACCAGCAGGTATAGTTTATTGTTATAGTCTAGTAGTCCTGATTTGGAGCCTGGGGAGTTGTGATGATGGAGAAGGGGGTTGCCATAGATAGCTATATAGCTCACATTGTCTTGGTGATAGTATATATCATCAACTATACGCAATTTAATGCGCCGCGACCGTAAGCCAATTCTGAACGCGACCTCAAATAAGTTAATAATCAAATTGGTAATAAAGCACAGACGACATATCTCACATCGACGTTTGAAACCGCAACAACTGACACTGATTGACAGCATGTCAGAGCACCTTTCTCAATAAAGCAATTAAGTAGAGTTTAATTGTTTTTTTCATCAAATAGGTCAATGCGTTAGTTAGTTTTTAATTAATCCTTATGTACGAACTTAGCTTTTATGTCCCTGATGTAATTCACTTTACCAGTCGGTCGGTCGGTCGGTCGGTCGGTCGGTCGGTCGGTCGGTCGGTCGGTCGGTCGGTCGGTTCGGTCGGTCGGTCGGTCGGTCGGTCGGTCGGTCGGTCGGTCGGTCGGTCGGTCGGTCGGTCGGTCGGTCGGTCGGTCGGTCGGTCGGTCGGTCGGTCGGTCGGTCGGTCGGTCGGTCGGTCGGTCGGTCGGTCGGTCGGTCGGTCGTCGGTCGGTCGGTCGGTCGGTCGGTCGGTCGGTCGGTCGGTCGGTCGCGGTCGGTCGGTCGGTCGGTCGGTCGGTCGGTCGGTCGCGGTCGGTCTCGGTCGGTCGGTCGGTCGGTCGGTCGGTCGGTCGTCCGTCGGTCGGTCGGTCGGTCGGTCGGTCGGTCGGTCGGTCGGTCGGTCGGTCGGTCGGTCGGTCGGGTGTGTCGGTCGGTCGGTCGGTCGGTCGGTCGGTCGGTCGGTCGGTCGGTCGGTCGGTCGGTCGGTCGGTCGGTCGGTCGGTCGGTCGGTCGGTCGGTCGGTCGGTCGGTCGGTCGGTCGGTAGACTGAATGTTTACTAAATACATGATTAAAAAAGAAGGCTAATAGAAGAAGCAATTACATGACTGGCAGAAATCCAAACTGACCGCGACCTTATTACAAGAACATAATATCGGAGGTTACAGCCACCGAAGATCAAGCGTCCGTCCGCACTGATCAAGTCACTCGACCGTTGACGCAGTGGCGCCCGGCATGACAGTTTGTGCGGCTTCGCACTGAAAACACTCGTACACGCGCATGTTCAGGGTTTTGTCTTCAGGTAGGTTTCTTTGTTACGTAATAGGTAATGTGAGATCATATGCAAAGGTACTGGACTGACTGTGTGTGTGTGTGTGTGTGTGTGTGTGTGTGTGTGTGTGTGTGTGTGTGGTGTGTGTGTGTGTGTGTGGGTGTGTGTGGTGGTGTGTGTGTGTGTGTGTGTGTGTGTGTGTGTGTGTGTGTGTGTGTGTGTGTGTGTGTGTGTGTGTGTTGTGGGTTCGTTCGCTGGTGTGTTGCGTGTCTTGTGTTTATGTTGGTGCTGTGTGTGTTGTTTGTGTTTTTTGTTGGTGTAGTGTGTTTGTGTGTGTGTGTGTGTGTGTGTGTGTGTGTGTGTGTGTGTGTGTGTGTGTGTGTGTGTGTGTGTGTGTGTGTGTGTGTGTGTGTGTGTGTGTGTGTGTGTGTGTGTGTGTGTGTGTGTGTGTGTGTGTGTGTGTGTGTGTGTGTGTGTGTGTGTGTGTGTGTGTGTGTGTGTGTGTGTGTGTGTGTGTGTGTGTGTGTGTGTGTGTGTGTGTGTGTGTGTGTGTGTGTGTGTGTGTGTGTGTGTGTGTGTGTGTGTGTGTGTGTGTGTGTGTGTGTGTGTGTGTGTGTGTGTGTGTGTGTGTGTGTGTGTGTGTGTGTGTGTGTGTGTGTGTGTGTGTGTGTGTGTGTGTGTGTGTGTGTGTGTGTGTGTGTGAGTGTGTGTGTGTGTGTGTGTGTGTGTGTGTGTGTGTGTGTGTGTATGTGAGAGTTCAGTCTCAGCCATAAAAGACCCGGTGATCTAGACAAAGGTCCCCTATAGTGTTTAATGTATGGGCACTAAAAAGAGCTTCGTTTCCTATTGCAAACTTTATCCAACTTCAAAGTTGCAGTGAATACGTGCTGTTTTGGGGAGACTTGCCTGGCCACTCAGGCCATTCCACGCGTACGTCGATTGTGTATTTAAAGACGTACGTATACATATAATATATACATGAATACATGCATATACCCATAGCCTATACGGCTATTGAGTAAAACATATAATTTCGACATAATAAAAGGTAAGTTATTACGTAAGGTGATATACAATTCCCAAGAATGTACAAAACCACTCAGTTCCTTGCAGATAATTATATTCATTCCAGCAACATCGTTACTTATCAGGGATATAATACACCACGCAATTACTATTGTATTCAACTGCATAGCTACAATTGCCTTTAATCAGTGCCGTAATTTGGGTGGTGATGGCAATGAACGTTTCGGCTTTGGAATGTTTTTGTTGTAATGATACATTGCGCATCCACATGGTAACGTGGCAAAATAACGGATCACTTGCGTTCATCTCCGACATTCTAGAAACATTACTACTAAACATTACTACTCGTGTATCCGTTTATGTATATGTGGTTGCGCGAACTGGCGCAAGGTCGAATGAACGAAATTGCTCACGCTCAGGATTTGGCGTTCTAATGACTACGCCACGAAGTAAAAGCAATCACCAAGAAGAAGAGGAATCTCTGCCTCCAGCTGTGTGTCGGTCAAGGTGTCCTGCGCTGGCAACGTCAATGTCCCATACGGTGAACGACCTGTTTTGTCGGCCCAAAAGATTGATTAAATGAACTACGCTGTACGCGTGGTTTGGTTGATATAGGATCAGCCCGGATTATGCTTGACGCTAAACGTGATTGATTATCTCTGATTTGGCAAAGCACATAGCTTAATGCCAATTCCTTATGTTCCGGCTGTTTGGACCACCGCATGGCGACCTGATTAATCGTCAATGTATAGTTGTATACTGGCTACTGCTTAGAACAACTAAAGATTAAATGTAATGTGACACGGATCAAGAGAGCCACGTCTTCTTAGAAACCGCCCAGGTCAAACTACAATCGTTATTAAGAAATCATTGTGTCACAATTAACTTATTAAGATATTGTCGGTCGTAATTTAGTGCTGACGTTTGAACTTGGCATGCTTATAAAGCGTCCAAACTATGTCCATTTGTATATGCTAATAATCTGACGCTTAGCTGCGGGTCAGTATAAAATACTGGAGCAACATTGGTACTCAACACTCGAATTATGGCGTAAGCACAGTCAGTCACGAAGAGGAACGCATTGGACGACATTTTACGTTGTGACGTAAGCGACGCCGTTATTGCCGGCATTTACACGTCGGCGCGCGATTTCGAAAAACGTGCTCTTGAAGCTGAACGTCTAGAGGATTATTGAGCTAGGTTCGTTCGTTTGACACCATACCTGGTAGGTCTCATGTTTCCACCTTGATCTTAGTAAATGATAGTAGGTTCCCAATAAGGACAATGCTCACACGTGGGAAGGGAGAGGCAATGTATTTAAGAGAATCCTAAAGCGGGTTCTATATAGTCATATCATAGTTGCATACGCAGGTTGGATTTGGAGCTGACCGAAATCTTGAATATATATTTTCGGATAGATGATTCCATTCTGAAATTGTTTTAGATAATAGTATATTTAATTAGAGATTATATATTGTATGTGGTTATTGTATTATTTTACATGATTTATAAAACGGTGGATGCTTCCCAGGGAAGTTGAGTCTGATTGAATATAGATCTTCCAGCTACAGGGAAGTAAACTGTAAAGCGCTTTGAACAGCCCTGATGACTGAATACTGTACTATATAAAAACTTACCTTTACTTTATTTGTTATATTATATATATATATATATATATTAAATATATATATATATATATATATATATATATATATATATATATATATATATATATATATATATATATACGTACGCAATCATGTAGATACTGGACGATTTCGGCCAAGCCTTGTGCGTCACGTGATTGGAGTTCATCTGATTAAACCCATAAGCCTAGTGTATATTGACAAGTTCATTTATCCACCTATACACAGGTTATGATATTGACCCACACGTCGACATCTTTCTACATAGAAGCGTAATATAGTTACGTCTTCGGTTGTTAATACATCACATGTTCTCTTCCGCGATACCTGCAATATCGCTCTGCCCATTTAGACAATATACCTATACAGAAAGGCTTGTCATGACTGGTGTGTAGCAGCGACTAGTGACTAAAACGTAATGTGCAACAGTGACTAGATGGGCAACCGTGTCTTTGCTGAGATATACAACAGCGACTACAAATATATGACACACGAAGTGGCAAACTATATCTCATTCTCTGTGGTTTTGAAACAAATCTAGTCATTTAAACTGCGGCAAATACACACTTGAAGAAAGAAAATATCCACGGAAGTCAATATCAAATATGTGAACAATTACGTTCAACATTTTGTTTTTAAATAAATAATAGTTTATTTCACTCTCTCTGGGCAATCGTAGAGATTGAAATGGGTACATAAAACATGCAAAGTATATTTGTAAAAATAGATTCAAATAATATATAATTTAAGACATTAGCGTAAATTTAAATTGTAATGTGGAGAATATACGATATGTATCTATAAAACTAATTAAAATAATTTAAGACATTAAATCATATTCTATGTTAAAATGTTACGCCGACAAGTCAATGTATTTGACTAAACTTATTAAAAAATTATAAATAGTTTAAAACATTAAAATAAATAGATCTAAAAATAAATTAAGGCTTTACCATATTTTACACATATCCATATCAGCATGCACGAAAGTTTGTTAAGAGTCACTGTGTGTTCTGCAGCATGCATATACATAAATTAATAATTGTACTGCCTGACAGAACGGAGCTCACGTAGACCTTCGTGTGTAAAATATTTAACTGACCAATCTTGTAAATGGGAATATGTGCTCTTTGTTAAGCTGATCGTACCACTTCTGTTGCAGACAAACTTTGACAAACGCATGCATGAAGTGATTTAGACCGACACGTATTTCTTGAATTGGACACGAATTTAAACGCTTACCTGAACGAGAAGGCAACGTTCAATCTATGACGATGACGACGGTGCTAGATCGACTGTACGTCTCGGGGAGCAGAGAGAGCGAGGACCGGGAGAGTACGATGGAGACCGTCTCCTCCCACGAAGAGCCCCAACAGGAGGAGGAGGCGTCGGCCAGTGAGCAAGACGTCTCCCGGTTGAACGCCCGTGACTGTCCGCCCACTTCAACCGCCGAATGTCCTTCCAACCTCAGAGCTCTGCGGCTCGCCAAGAACCGGCGACGATTGCGGGAACAGGCAACTCGCGCATTCCGCGTTGGCGACCGGAACAACGCAGTCGTTGGGACACAGGCGGTGCTGAACAAACAGAAGGACGAAGGCGATTTCGCCTCGAGGTCAGGACGCGGCACGCACGGATTCAGAAAGCACAACACAAAACGACACCGTAAGATCAAGAAATCAGCGGAACCGAACACCGAAGACGCGGAAACTAACGTCACGGTCAAACTGCAACAGTTCCATCTGCCGGAAATCGGGTCCGGCACTGGGAGATACGGCCGTCGTGACGTCAGACACCGGAAGTCGTCGAACGACGCAAGGCGCCACGGCCGTTTCGGGGCTTCCGGCGGAATCCAACGCGAAATCACGCTGGATGACGTGCAGAAGTTCTTCCTACACCGAAACGCCAGCTCGCTCACCGACACATCGGCCCGTCGTCGAGTTCCACGCGGGGTCGTCCGCCTGGAAGAGATCGCCGACAACCGGAAGCACAATCCCGCACATGCTCACGAGAGTTCGCCCTTCACGAATCTGTCAAGTTACGGGGTTAAGCTGCTGCGACCAGACACTATGGACGGGGTTGAATTGCGCGCGACTGCCGTGTGCGATAGCGCGTTGGTTCGGCAACATCCGGCAGGCGACGCCTCTTCCGGACTAAACAAACAGCGCAAACAAGAGCAGAAGAGTGATAACGCCCACGCTAAGGACGACGGTAAGGCGCATGGCGGTTATCCAACAGACAGTGACATGCTCCATATCGGAACTCGGGTAAAACCGTCAAACGAATTCAATGATGTCATCCGCATTCCTCCACTTGGAAGAGAGATCACGAGTTACGCAATAACGCCGTCTTCTTCATCCGCATTGAAAAAGAAGGTCGTCGCCTAAATGAAGGTGACATTAGCACGGTGTCGTCGTTCTGTGAACGACCTAACTGAACACACAATCAGTTGCACTAAGGTTAATTAAATAATACAGACCGAATGATCTGCATGTTTGCAGCACGCATATATATATATATATATATATATATACATCAACTAGCAGCAAGCGATCATATTCTAGGCTTGTGTGTCCTGTGTGTAACATATGCTGTTTAACGGATGCTACAGTATACTTCTATGAATAATTAAAACTGCATTTAATGATTTATGACCACGAAAACGATGTCATAAATCGAGGACAAACATTATCAAGAGATGGGAACATCCGGTGAAGTGTTTCCAGCACCGTTTCGTGGTGTCGTTAACGTGTGTACGAAATTACATTGCATTCGTACGCGGGAGAGGGTTTACGGTGTTGATGTACGCGAATAAACTTTATGATACTACAAAACAGTGCGTCAAGTTTGCATTGAAGTTCCAGTGGCAACGTATGCAGAATGTGCTTATTAACTTCCATAAGTATGTCATGTGTAAACAAGTATAGTATATCTAATAATTTCCCTAAGTACTTTAAAGGGAAACAAAGGTACCGTTTTTGTGTTGTGCAACATTCGTATCGCCAATGATTAGCTCAGATTGAGATCCCAAAGTGCAACAGTCAACTGAAATCTCCTGCAGCGTGATTTGAAGCAACCAATCAACGGGAAGCGTTTTGCTCACCCTCCATCTGATTGGTGAAAAGCAGTAAAAACAGTCTGGTTGGTGAAAAGCAGAACAAACAGTCTGATTGGTGAAAAACAGAACAAATAATCTGATTGGTGAAAAGCAGTAAAAACAGTCTGATTGGTGAAAAGCAGAACAAACACTCTGACTGCTGAAAAGCAGAACAAATAGTCTGATTGGTGAATAGCAGTACAAACAGTGCTATTGGATAAAAGCAGTAGAAATAGAGTTTGTGACGTAACAATGCCCAACAATGGTACGGGCCAAGACATTCAGTAGCAGAGCGTTCAACATTTGTTACTAATCAATGTGTGATGTTTACAACTGTGATAGTTGTTCCAAACGGCTGCTTTGCACTAACTCTCTTTACGTGCGAACACACTTCAGAGCTTCCCCTTTAATTCACCCATCCGGTGCTGTAGTGAAGCGTCTTGTGGAAATATTGACAAAGTCCGCCAGCATAGTTGGAGACCATTCATGTGTGACGGTGTATGTTCCTGGCCTATATGCAGCAACACCAAGAGTTACCGGTCGTTCATATTATTCGTGTCTACATGTCTTCGAGTATGAATAACTTTATAGCCGATTAAGCAGCGCAACAAAATGACCAAACGTTTTTTAGGACCTTGTTTTACCATCCCTCCAATGACTTGTTCCGTGTTCCCATCAAAAATATAATAATAAATATATGTGTGTATCTTACGTGCTTGTTTTTGAGCATCTTTCTGTTGGGTGGTAGTTTCTTCTGGTATTTTATTTTACACGTGACGCCTTTCTGTCCACCTGTCAATCATAAATACACTATACCTCTTTCGTGCCATATTCCGTAAGCGGTTTCTTTAACTGGTTTTCTCCAATTACTTAATTCACTTCATCTTGCGTTACTTCGTGTTCAGTTATAAACAAATCTGTATTGAGCGTATTTTTAGTATCGGCAATGTAGGAAGATTGGTACGTAGTACACACCTCTACCATCTCGTGTATGTCATCGGTGCTATAATGTGTGTCGTTATAGATTACAAATGTCAGTTCTTCCAATACACTACCGTTGCATTGCATATCTTAATGAATCTCCGACCAATTTCTCCTGCTGGTGCCATGACATACCCCAGCGTTCCGTCTGCGATCACACAGGGCAAAGCGATCAACACTGCACTCGACAGTAGCGAGTACACACTCTCGGACCTATTCGAGTTCGTCACTACAACGTGAGTGCGCATAAAACCACTCGACGGGAAGTTTCTGCGCAAATGTATTAATATGTCCAGAAAAGATGCAACGAAAAGAGTAAAACAAGTTACGAAAGGTAGGTTTTTATGCAACGCAGTCCACAGAAAGTTCAAAGCAGTTTACACTTAACTCCATGGCAGAGCTACTCAATCGAACAACGTCTTAACGTCTTTTGGAAACATCTACCCATGCTGCAATTACTGCACTAAAACCATGGATGAATATGCGGCTATAGACAGATGTCCAGTACAGTCGGCCTTAACAAAACACAGCTAAAACGACTCCAGCGATTACAAAACACTACTGCCAGACTTGTCACGCTCTCCGGGAAATGTAGGTACTCACATCACACATATCCTCAAATCGAACAGAGAATCAATCTCCTATTTCTGTTCAAGACAATCCACTGTGTCTCGCCAATGTATTTGTGTAGCTTTGTTAAACCGTACTAACCACTCCGTGGAAATATGCGCTCTGCAAACAAGCTGCTGATAACAGAACACAAATGTAAAAATTCGTGGGGAGCGCGATCGTTCACCGTATCCGTAGCAAAGGTCTGGAATACACTTCCAAACAATATCAGAGCCAGCGCAACAATCAGTATCTTCAAGACAGCATTGAAGACACATCTTTCTTACTTTCAGTGACACAGGTGGACTTTCCCTTGGACATGTTCTGGACTGTATACATTTTATGACACTAACTCTTTAATTTATTATTATTATTATTATTATTGTATATTATATGTACGTTTTTAGAAACTTTACTTTACACCGTTTTATTACTACTTTATTTAATGGTAATTATATTATTTAATTTCTTAGTTTTTTGGTCTAAAAGGTCGCTTTATTGGCATTACTAGTATCGTTTTTAACATGATGTTTTATATATGAGCGACACTACATGGCGGATACCGGCGCTGTACAAATTGCCATTATTATTATAGCCATGCCCGCATTCACAGAGCTGAGTGAACTGGAGCAACGTAGAGTGAACGAATTTGCCCAAGGTTGGACACGGCAGCACACGATTCGAACCGGGTTCTCTCGATAACTAGCCCTACGATCTAGCACAGCGGTTCTTAACCATTTTTTTCGCGACCCAAAATCTGGGTCACATAACTGGCATCCCATGTCTCCAATCAATTTATTTGTTTCGCACACGTCTGACGCGTAAGCACACATACATACACACACATGCACACACGCACGCACACACACACGCACGCACACACACCCACGCGCACGCACACACACACAGTTGGAAAGAAGTAGAGGACACGTCCCCGCCAACTAACGCAGGCGTAGCGCGGGTCAGTTGTAAGGGTCTAAGGGCGCGTGTGCCCACTGCCCACTGGCCTCCCTGAACCTTGCACAGATATACGAATTCACACAAACATAAAGACTGCAATAACATGTGTAATTGTGTATATTATTAAATGCGTGTAAAACAATCGATACAGGCAAGCAATGCATTTTCAAAATAGTCCGTCATCTATAGTATATTATGACCATTCAACCTTTTATATGCAATTTTATCCGCTACTTGAAAGCATTAAAATAAACACGAATTAACGATACAACGTGCGCGAACAAATGAACACAATAATATTTTCCACTGAACAAACCTGCCGCGAACGAGCAGCAATGGATTGAACACAATCCATTCTTCTCAAATCAATCCAGTTTCACCACCTTGCAATGTGTGTATTGTCAAATGTTTACCGCTGTAAACTAACACCAGCACGCAGCCACAGGCGTACCCATATTCACAGTTGGGTTTCTCCCATGTCCCAATCTGAATGCAAACATCACTCGCTATACATAAACACTTTCACTTTCCCGTCACTCTGACCCACGTACAACCGGCTGGTTTTCGGGTCGAAGAAGAGCGAGTTGGGAAACTCGATGCCGTCCTCCTCCGTGAGCGCGTACTGCAGGAACGCCCCTTCCGGCGTCAGCCGGTGAACGCGGTGTCCCTTATTATCGCTCACGAGCACGTGCCCGCTTAGGTCCCGGATGACGGAGAGCGGCTCCTCGAACTGGTGTTCGCCCTTGCCCTGCGAGCCGTAGCTGTGCAGCAGCTCTCCGCTGGCCGAGATCCACTGGACCTTGTGGCGGTCAGCGTCGGTCACCATCATGACGTCATCATGTCCGCTTGCGACCGATATGGGGCGTTCGAAGTCGCCCATCTGTGAGTGCATGTGGATTCCCTCGCCGTTGAACACGTGGACGCATTTCATCCTGACGTCGGTGATGAGGAAGTGACCGTGAGCGCTTATCGTGACACCGACAGGCCACTTGAGCACCCGCCTGCCGATCACCTGTTCGACTTCACCGGAAGCCGACAACTTGAAGACGACCTGCGCGCCGCGATCACACACGGCGAACGACGACGTGCCGAGCGGCGTGATGGCGCCGACCGACCGGAAGTGAGAGTCGCACACGCTCCGCTTGTATACCCCCTGCTGCGAGTACACGTCGATTCCGGAGCTGCGCGCGCAGATGTAGATCTCGTCGCCGATGACGGCGAACGAGTTCCCGTCGCAAACCTCGTTCCGCGCGTGAAACTCGTGCAGGAAGGAACACTTCACCTTCGACGGCCGCGCCTTCATGCGTGGCAGCATCTGCACCGACTTCAGGTTCGCTTTGCTGGCGGACATCGGCAGGCACGTCGGCGTGACGTCGAGTGACTGTGAGGAGAGCGCGTCGAGTCTGTCCCGCAGTAGGTGGGCGTACTGGATGTACTCCGTCTTACTGCCCCGCGTTAGCAGCTGCTCGGCGAATGACTTGAGTCCCTCTATGGCCGTCATGTGCAGGCGCAGCTTGCCCAGGCGCTCCGTCGCGTCCGCCGTCACCTGCAGGATCACCTGCGCACAAACGAGGCACGATTATTACGAACCTTTCATTGCGGTCACCTTGAAAATACAGCCACCTCACAATTAAAACCACCCTAGGACAGCGACAGATTGATTATACAAAAAGGAAGTATAGAAAATCAGTCAGCGACAGCTCCGACTTAATTATGTAACAGGGGAGTGTAGGATATTAGTCAGTTTTGCGTAGTCCAGAGGGTGGCCGCAATAGCGAGGTTACGTTGTAGTAAGTCAGGTCATATTCTACTTAAACGCGTAGACAAAATGTACACATCGCTGTCCTCTGGTCGATCACATTTCTAACGATGACACGCTTTGTAAAACGTCATAGTTTGGGGGGGGGGGGCGGGGCTGAATCATCAATTATTATGTTTGATGAGACGTTGGAAGTAGGACTAAATATGTTTGATGAGACGTTGGAGATAGGACTAACTCAATATCTAGGAAGGGGTACAATTGGGAAACCGATGGTGAGTCTCAAAGAGTAAGTTTGGAGAGCTTCACGGGAAAGACACACATGGTGGACATTTACAGAGAGTCACAGTGTGGGTGTCTGGAGACTCACAGTGTCACTTGGAGATTTTGGGTGAGCCTTAACGAAGGGTGCAAATGGGGGTATTTGGAGAGTCAAGTTGTTTTCATTCTACACTGGTGTAGTTCACGCAACTGTACAAATGAGTACCTGTCTGTAGACAGTGGTGGATATGTGTACGAGCGTTCCTGGATGCTTCCCTGAGAAGTTGAGATGGTATCTGATTGAACAGGTCTGCGGGGAAGTAAAGTGTAAAGCGCTTTGAGCAATCCTGAGGACTGGAAACTGCACTATATCAGAACTTATCTTTACTTTACTCTACCCGCCTCATTCAACCACTGCTCGTTCTGCCAGACGGCAAGAATCGGCAACAGTTCGACAACGGAGAGTTAGTTGTTTCAAGCGTTATTCGACGCACAATGACCCACATATCAACACAACTTTCGCAAACATTTACGGATCCAAACACCATGACGTGATACAAAATCGCCGAACTCTTTTAAGCACCGCATGTCCGCAATCACCGTTCAATGTTTGATGCTGTCAATTCCGAGTGCTATACGACATACACACATGTTCATTTGGTCCAATTATAGTTCTTATATAGCGCAGTATCTAGTCCTGAGGACTGATTGAGGCCCTTTACACTCTACTCCTTGGTAAAACTCTTCAGTCGAACACCATCTCGGCGTCTGTGGGACGCATTGAGCCACATTGCAATTGTTCGCAGAAGACTATTCCAACGCAAATATCCACCACTGTCTATAGCCAGATACTCGTATGTACTGCTTGCACTGCTCAAGGTTAGACACGACAACAACGGATTGGAACCCGGGTTGTTATAGTCGTGACTGTAGAATCTAGACACTGAGTCACAGAGCCACTGAGTCATTGACCTACTACAATGTGCAATCGTGATATTTGGATTTGCCAGCGCAGGGGTGTTTTAAAGAATTACAATTTTAAATTGAGCGGAGATCGACAATGACTCAGACTTTTGTTATAGCAACTAGGGAGTCGGCTTACACGAGGTGACCGCTCTTGTCCCGCTGAGTAATCACTCACACAAAGGAATGGAGGACTTAATGACAAATACACTTCCGACAGAAGCGATCGTGTCTAAAGACAAACTAATTAAAAGGGACATCTAGATAAACATTCGACATATATTCAAAGTATCAACTGAATGATGTTGAGTCAGTATTTAACACCGTTCCTCGCCACCTGTCCTCGTACACCCTCCAAGCAATCGGAAACGATCAATACCCAAAATAAATCAGTGATAATAATAACAACAGACTTACCACCAAGTATAAAATAACAAACAATCTCTTAGACATCAATCCCAACCAATACCTCATGCGCGGACACAGCCAAACAAGATCCAACCACCCACACAAATACAGACAAATATCAACCTCCCACAACTACTACAAATACAGCTTTTTTCCACGAACAATAGCCCAGTGGAACAGACTTCCTTGTAATGTATTTGCCCACAACAGTCTCGACACCTTCAAGGGTGCATTGCAGGATATTAACCTGACAATTGCACCCTTCAGGCACCTCCAATAAGCAATACACACCACCACCCTGTCCCACTCCACACCCCATCCATACCACACACCCACGCTCCCCCATCATTGACTTGTACTATTCCCCATCCACCCCACCCTAATCCCATATTCCCAAGCACAAATACTCTCATTCCACTTCCAGATAACATGAAGCCAGCCATCCTGAAACCGACCATCAATACTAGTGCGTGATGCCCCAGTAGGGGTTTTGCACTACAACATAACAGAAACAACAATAAAAACATGTATCGCTTGTGGACCATTCGTTACAACGAGCAGTAACAATACTTTAACATGTCACTGGCGGTTTTAGTTACAACAGTCGTGGCGCTGAAATACGCACCTTTTTCTGTGCGGCGGCGGCTTCTTCGATTTCGATGCAGTCGTGGTCGCGATGCCCGGCCGTCAACATACAACCGGCGCAGATGACTTCATCGCAAGACCTACAGAAGAAGCAGGCCGGTTTATCGGTGTGTGTCGCACACACCTCCCGGTCGACCGTCGCCTCCGAGCGACTCTCACGTAGACTGTCGCGCAGGCGGTTGACGAAGAAGTTGGTGGGCAGGGCAGCGAGTCCGGCTTCCGGCACGTTGACGGGGGTACGGCAGGTAGGACACAACAACGGGTCGCCATGACGGACACATGAGGCGTGCCTCTCGAGACAGGCGAGGCAGAACGTGTGTAGACACGGCGTGAGCATCTTGGGCGGCGACGTGTAGTCCGTCATACAGATGCTGCACTCGGTGAAGGCTTCGCGCAACTCGTCCACCAGTTTCACGGCCGCCATCTTGTCTCCGTCTCGGTCGCGCCCTGTGCTGTCGTCACCCACTGCGAGTGGAACCTGACTCACAACTGAACGCGATACAGTGACACGGGCGGTGGTGTATCACGGTCTACGGATATTTAGGTCACTCACGAAGACGTCTCGCACCACTGCGGCTGTGCGACCATAATTATTGCCACGCATGAGTGAACATCGTGCGCCTGTGTTATTCAATGGCGACTTGACACGGGCAACCGCCAGTGGGCGCTGGGTCTAAGGGTCACGACTAGGTGTAGGTTATTCGTGCCCAGGAATAACCTTTGCTCCACAACGATAAGCGACCTGTTATGTCGCAGATACGATCAAATACATGTTTGCTTTTTCTCAGATTTAAAATACGATCACATCACGGGGCAGTCTTAAGGAGAGAACGACCTGCTGTATAGGTCACGTGCATTTGAAGTACCATCGAGACTGTCTTTTACAATTATAAAATATTCTCTTCTCAATACGTAGGCCATTAAGAGCGCTGGCGGTAGACTGCAGCCTTATTTTGTCAAATAACCCCCAAGAGCGTGTTTGCAATTTTAATGCTGTGCTAAATGTTGCGCCCTCGAAATATTCGAATTGTAAACAAAACCTTCCAACAAATAAACTTCATATATTGCCAGTAGTCGGGAAGCTGGCGGGATGATCCGCAAATTCCTTTGATGTTCAACGCATTCGCGTGATTCCCACATCAAAATGATTCGGCCAACAAATAGCACCTTGATATACGATGTTGAATCCGGATAACAAGACACTAACTAGCTATAATAATGGTTAAACATTATACTTTTTTTATGATACCACGACATTTAAACATGACATTTCGCATACAAAACTCAGTTTAAACCACGGGATTGAATCAATAGATACATGAACCACCATGAAGCTTTTTAATGTGATTAACTACAGGCGCGAGTGTTAGGCCAACAGAGTGCTGGGCTAACAGAGTGCTGGGCCAACAGAGTGCTGGGCTAACAGAGTGCTGGGCTAACATAGTGCTGGGCCAACAGAGTGCTGGGCCAACAGAGTGCTGGGCCAACAGAGTGCTGGATAACAGAGCGCTGGGCCAACAGAGTCTGGGCTAACAGAGTGCTGGGCCAACAGATTTGCTGGGTCCAACAAGAGTCTCGGCTAACAAGAGTGCTGGGCATATGGAAACAGAGTGCTGGGCTAACAGAGTGCTGGGCCTAACAGAGTGCTCAATGTGGCTAACAGAGTGCTGGGCCAGAGGCTGGCTAAAGAGAGCTGGGCATACAAAACTACGAGTGCTGGCAAAGTGCTGGGCTAACAAGTGCCCTGGGCTAAATCAAAGAGTGCTGAGGCTCAACAGAGTGCTGGGCTAACTAGAGGCTGGGTCGAGTTCTGAGGCAACAATGAGTGTTAAAGCTGGGCCAACAGAGTGCTGGGCCAACAGAGTGGCTCAGGGCTAACAGAGTGCTGGGCTAACAGAGTGCTGGGCCAACAGAGTGCTGGGCTAACAGAGTGCTGGGCTAACAGAGTGCTGGGCTAACAGAGTGCTGGGCCAACAGAGTGCTGGGCTAACAGAGTGCTGGGCCAACAGAGTGCTGGGCTAACAGAGTGCTGGGCTAACAGAGTGCTGGGCTAACAGAGTGCTGGGCCAACAGAGTGCTGGGCTAACAGAGTGCTGGGCCAACAGAGTGCTGGGCCAACAGAGTGCTGGGCTAACAGAGTGCTGGGCCAACAGAGTGCTGGGCTAACAGAGTGCTGGGCCAACAGAGTGCTGGGCCAACAGAGTGCTGGGCTAACAGAGTGCTGGGCCAACAGAGTGCTGGGCCAACAGAGTGCTGGGCCCTAACAGAGTGCTGGGCACAGAGCTGGGCTAACAGAGTGCTGGGCCAACAGAGTGCTGGGCCAACAGAGTGCTGGGCTAACAGAGTGCTGGGCTAACAGAGTGCTGGGCCAACAGAGTGCTGGGCTAACAGAGTGCTGGGCCAACAGAGTGCTGGGCCAACAGAGTGCTGGGCCAACAGAGTGCTGGGCTCAACAGAGTGCTGGGCTAACAGAGTGCTGGGCCAACAGAGTGCTGGGCCAACAGAGTGCTGGGCCAACAGAGTGCTGGGCCAACAGAGTGCTGGGCTAACAGAGTGCTGGGCTAACAGAGTGCTGGGCCAACAGAGTGCTGGGCTAACAGAGTGCTGGGCCAACAGAGTGCTGGGCCAACAGAGTGCTGGGCTAACAGAGTGCTGGGCTAACAGAGTGCTGGGCCAACAGAGTGCTGGGCCAACAGAGTGCTGGGCAACAGAGGTGCTGGGCCAACAAGGTCGGGGCTAACAATGCTGGGCCAACAGAGTGCTGGGCTAACAGAGTGCTGAGGCTCAACAGAGTGCTGGGCCAACAGAGTGCTGGGCCAACAGAGTGCTGGGCCAACAGAGTGCTGGGCCAACAGAGTGCTGGGCCAACAGAGTGCTGGGCCAACAGAGTGCTGGGCCAACAGAGTGCTGGGCCAACAGAGTGCTGGGCCAACAGAGTGCTGGGCCAACAGAGTGCTGGGCCAACAGAGTGCTGGGCCAACAGAGTGCTGGGCCAACAGAGTGCTGGGCCAACAGAGTGCTGGGCCAACAGAGTGCTGGGCCAACAGAGTCGGGCCAACAGAGTGCTGGGCCAACAGAGTGCTGGGCCAACAGAGTGCTGGGCTAACAGAGTGCTGGGCCAACAGAGTGCTGGGCCAACAGAGTGCTGGGCCAACAGAGTGCTAACAGAGTGCTGGGCCAACAGAGTGCTGGGCCAACAGAGTGCGGGAACAGAGTGCTGGGCTAACAGAGTGCTGGGCCAACAGAGTGCTGGGCCAACAGAGTGCTGGGCCAACAGAGTGCTGGGCCAACAGAGTGCTGGGCCAACAGAGTGCTGGGCCAACAGAGTGCTGGGCCAACAGAGTGCTGGGCCAACAGAGTGCTGGGCTAACAGAGTGCTGGGCTAACAGAGTGCTGGGCCAACAGAGTGCTGGGCCAACAGAGTGCTGGGCCAACAGAGTGCTGGGCTAACAGAGTGCTGGGCTAACAGAGTGCTGGGCCAACAGAGTGCTGGGCCAACAGAGTGCTGGGCCAACAGAGTGCTGGGCCAACAGAGTGCTGGGCTAACAGAGTGCTGGGCTAACAGAGTGCTGGGCCAACAGAGTGCTGGGCTAACAGAGTGCTGGGCCAACAGAGTGCTGGGCTAACAGAGTGCTGGGTTTAACAGAGTGCTGGGCAACAAGTGCCAACAGAGTGCTGGGCTAACAGAGTGCTGGGCTAACAGAGTGCTGGGCTAACAGAGTGCTGGGCTAACAGAGTGCGGGGCCCTAACAGAGGCTGGGCTAACAGAGTGCTGGCTAACAGAGTGCTGGCCAACAGAGTGCTGGGCCTAACAGAGTGCTGGGCCCTAACAGAGTGCTGGGCCTAACAGAGTGCTGGGCCAACAGAGTGCTGGGCCAACAAGTGCTGGGCCAACAGAGTGCTGGCCAACAGAGTGCTGGGCCAACAAGTGCTGGGCCAACAGAGTGCTGGGCCAACAGAGTGCGGGGCCCTAACAGAGTGCTGGGCCAACAGAGTGCTGGCCAACAGAGTGCTGGGCAACAGAGTGCTGGGCTAACAGAGTGCTGGGCCAACAGAGTGCTGGGCCAACAGAGTGCTGGGCTAACAGAGTGCGGGGCCCTAACAGAGTGCTGACAGGGCCAACAGAGTGCTGGGCTAACAGAGTGCTGGGCCAACAGAGTGCTGGGCCAACAGAGTGCTGGGCCAACAGAGTGCTGGGCCAACAGAGTGCTGGGCCAACAGAGTGCTGGGCTAACAGAGTGCTGGGCCAACAGAGTGCTGGGCAACAAGAGTGCTGGGCCAACAGAGTGCTAGGCCAACAGAGTGCTGGGCCAACAGAGTGCTGGGCCAACAGAGTGCTGGGCCAACAGAGTGCTGGGCCAACAGAGTGCTGGGCCAACAGAGTGCTGGGCTAACAGAGTGCTGGGCTAACAGAGTGCTGGGCTAACAGAGTGCTGGGCCAACAGAGTGCTGGGCCAACAGAGTGTTTGGCCAACAGAGTGCTGGGCCTCATTAAGCTAAACCTTAGAGGAACTTTACAGAAGCTAAGACAACAAACCTACTTTTCACTTGTACGTCCCCACTTAAATATTGCAGTACTGTCTGGAACCCATACTTCAAGAAGGAGGTAAATAAGATAGAGAACATCCAGCGTCGAGCAGTCAGATTTCTTCTAAACAATTACAATCAAAGAGAAAGCGTGTCCGCATTGATTAACCATCTCCATTGGGACTCCCTTGAGAAAAGAAGACAACTGTTTTGCCTTCTTTTGATGTATAGGATCCAAAACCAACTGATTGCCATTAATGGTAACCCCCTACCTTACCCCAATTCTCCCCACCAGTACAAGGTATTATCATCCAAGTAAATATCGGGTTATTCAAGCTCGTATTCAGGTCTACAGCAATTCTGTGTTCCCACGAACTGTCTTCTGGTGGAACGCCCTTCCCGGGAGTGTCTTGCTAGCTCCGACCATCCGAGCATTTAGGGTAGTGGCAGTTTCACACTTCTATGCTGTGGTCTGTGTTTTTAATCGCACCTCGTTGATACTTTACTCGCACCTTGTATATACTTTGTCTAGCACCTTCACACCTGGCACAGCACAATTGTATATACACACTCGTCAGCATCATAACCCAGACTGGTGGACTCTGCTGATTAATCACGTAGACGTAGACACTATACTTTACAATAATCTCAAGATTGCAATGACAACACATTTCTTAAACAGATTTGTCTAAGTAGATAGTTGTACATCGACGACTACAAACCGCAATTGTGTGAGAAAGATCTCGCATGTAGACCATTCTGCCGGCACAAAGCGTCCTGCTTAAGCACATGTGTAAACCTGTCAATTAACAGCGATGATATCTTATTTTAAGCACCAGATTTTGCGCGCGTAATTATAGTGCTTACTCTGACAAACAGGTTTCAATGGAACAACATATCAAGTACAATAGTCACACAACTCTGTAACACCAGGAAGATAAGGACATAATATGTCCTTATCTTCCTTATCACGATATTATCGTGATGGCCCAAGGATAGAGGGACTTATTCAGGCTCTAATCCGTAGTTATAATGTTCCAGTGACTGAATTGATAAATGCAACAGTCCAACCACGCGGACAATGCAGTAGAGAGTATGCACATGTAAGCAAGTAACTAGTACACCTCCAAAACCATGTAACAAACACAAACAGACACGACCACGACGGACACAGGCCGAATGGAAGAGGCTGCAGTGGAGTTTCATGACATGTTGACGCAAACCTTCCATAATGTGGTTGACAACATGGGATTACGAGGGAACCGGCCAGATATATTTTAGATGACTATGCAAGATTACTGATAGAGGCATTTGTACTCAGCTAAGAAAATAAAAAGCAAGAGAAGAGAAGACACGACGTAACATACAAGTAACATAACACATCGGACTCCCAATATTCCAAACATTTACTTGTTCTTTTCGCCTCTGAAGTTAATTATTTGTATGACAATTATTCGCATGACAATCTAACTATATTTGATCAATCTTAGTGTAGCCAAATATTGGTTGTACCTTCAAGACAATATTATACCCTTCTGTCCGGCCTGGCAGATAGCGGCTTGGACAAGGTCAGTGTAGTGGCAAATTAATGACCCACTGAAAACATCACTTGCTGCTCGGCCATTGGTGAAACCACCGCGTCACGAGCACGAATTCAGCTTCCGCAGGTTCATTGTAATCTTCCACTTTCTGCGTAAACCATATAGATAATGTTTTTACTGTAGTTGCAAATGATTAGTTTGTGTTAAATGCTGTATTTGCGTAACAGTTAAATTTAATTAAAAGAGAGACATATGTAACTGGTATAAACACGATGACCTCTACTAGAGTCGATGAGATTACGGGATGTCCTCATAAGTTCACGTAAACCCTCCACCCCATCTAGGTTTCGTCCATAAGCAGCTGTATCTTCAAGACCCCCTTCTGTCCGGCGTGTTTGACGGCAGCAGGAGCCTCGGCCAGCGGGTATGTTCGGGTCAGTAGTGGACTGACGTCGATCTCCTTCCTCTCGAGTGACCCCACGGCCATCGGGAAGTTCCCGCAGCGCGACCCGATAATGACGAGCTCCTTAACTACAAACGGCGCAGTGTTGAACGAGTCGTCACGTCCGGTTGCACATGTCGTCTTGAGCACGATTGTCGCCAGGGGGCGCGCCACATCACCAGCGAGCATGATGCCGGACGGCGAACCGGAAGCCTCGACGACGACGTCGAACTGATCTCGGAAAGTATCGTTCGTCGTCTCGTCGACGAGAACCTTCTCTACGTTTGCCGGAAGTAGCGCCATCTTGTCGGCGTGCCTGCCGAACGCCACGAGACGCGAGTGCGGCTGTTGTCTCAAAACGAGGCTGATGAGCAGACCCAGTTTTCCGTCACCGATGACGCCGACGACTGCATCCGGGCATTTAATGACGTTCTGCTCGACAATGCGGTACGCCGCCGCCAGGGGTTCGACGAATGCCGCCTCTTCGTTGGAGACGCTGTCGGGAAGAGGGAGAAGGTTGACGACGGGCAGAGTGAGGAATTCGGCGAACGTCCCGTTTCTGTTGACGATGCCCATAACTGTGCGTCTGCGACAGTGGTTCCTTTTGACGACACCGCCAGCGCGACAATCCGGGCAGTCATTGCACGCTAAGTTGATCTCGCCGACCACGCGTTGTCCAACCGGAAGTGACGCACCCTGCTCAGTCTCGACGATCTCGCCAACAAACTCGTGACCCAGCACGCCTGTACACAGAAACATAACGCATTTAAGCAACAGGCAGGCATCATTATATGTATATGTGTTGATATATATATATATATATATATATATATATATATATATATATATATATATATATATATATATATATATATATATATATATATATATATATATATTATTATATATATATATATATATATATATATATATGTATATATTATGCATATACACACTCACTGACACATACATACATGCACTCATACATACAACAAACACAACACACACTCATATACACACATGCTCACACACAAC
>JAODUO010000889.1:82500-135000 GCA_025642075.2 Ridgeia piscesae | reverse complement strand
CGTTTATGATATATGGTCGATACTCAGACAAACGCATTGAGGGTTCTACACTTGTGGAACTCGCTAGGGCGTGTGAAATACAAACTACTCAAAATGACGAATATCACAGTAAGAGTTAATGTTTATCCAAAGGTGTCGTGTGACGTCATGAATATTATTAGTCGCAACCCGACGGTCTGTTTGTAACGTTAGACGGGTGAGACTGCGTGAACAGGGATCTGTGTTTTCGTCGTGTTATGCGTGCTGTCGTACGTCCTATGGACCTTATACTATTGTTTTCGTCGTGTTATGCGTGCTGTCGTACGTCCTATGGACCTTATACTATTGTTTTCGTCGTGTTATGCGTGCTGTCGTACGTCCTATGGACCTTATACTAATGATTTCGTCGTGTTATGCGTGCTGTCGTACTATTATACCATTGTTTTGATGTTCACGGTCTAATTCACTCGTCGTGTTATTGCACCGAATTGGCCCCAGGTGGTCGCAGGTGTGTAGCTTAACATATCCACATTAGGCCTACAGGTGGGCCACACAAACAACCACTGACCAGTGATGCCTAAAATAAATGTTGTGCAAATATGACATTGTTGTACAAATATGTTGTGCAAACAATGTGCTTCACTAACGAGTCACACACGTGACCTTCTGGTCAGTTGTGCGGTGTGTGACTACAAGTGACATTCGTGTATGTTTATGCAATGTGCCATGCATGAGTGACAAATCGATCATATTTGGGTAAAAAGAGACATTAAATTTTTTTTTGATATCGTGACAGAATCAATATAATTATAACAATATGCATTAAAACGTGGGTAATAGCAGTATCTAATTGCTTGGTAATACTGCACAGGGTGCCTTCACAAATTAGCATTGCATGTTCTGTGTTGAAGTTTTTCAAGAGCCTAAGATCAACGTTGATATGACATACATACACAGGTTCGCGCGCACACACACAGCACGCACGCACGCACGCACCACACACACACACAGCACGCACGCACACACACACACACACACACACACACACACCACACACCACACACTCACACCACACACACACACACACACACACACACACACACACACACACACACACACACAACACACAACACACACACACACACACACACACACACACAAACACACACACACACACACACACACACCACACACACACACAACACAAACACGCACACACACACACACAACACACACACACCAACACACACACACACCACAGCACACACACACACACACAAACACAACACACCAACACGCCCCAAACACACACGCCCCAAACACACACACACACACAATATGTCAACTCACCCACCTTGGAATCCCATGTAGCCCTTCAGGATCTCAAGATCCGTGTTACAGATTCCTGCTCGCAGTACCCGGATGAGGGCTTCTCCAGGCTCCCGTTTTGGTTTAGGGAAATTTTGCCTCAGGACTCCGCCCTCCTTCGCGTCAACAACGTATGCTAACATCTCTGAAAGTGTGCACATATGTATGACACGATTGGACTAGAAGTGCCCAACTCAGTATATGGTAGGGCAGGCCAATAATCGTGTCACTTAAATCTGGACGTACGGTTTTTGGTGAGGCATCTTTCACGAGATTTAGATTTTGTTGGTCTTAAAAACATAATTTAATCTCAACGTTTCTAACAGTTAGTGTGCATACATATATTTAACGAATAAGGTATTAATGATTTAGCACATAGATATTTTATGAACGTAAAACGTAAGGGCGCACTATTCCTTCCACCATTGTAGTGAGTGTACCCACTAATAACACCAGGGGCAATGTTCATTAAGATAAAGAGCATTTAAGGAAAATGAATCATTAAACAAATTATTAGTTAAATTTAACGAGTTGTTTTCTTTAAAACGCAGCCATATTACCGAGGACACTATTCCCTTGGCACACCAGTGAAAATGTTCTGTTGTTCCGTCATTGATATTGTGCTGCAATTTTTCAGGTATTCAAGATTGCTTATTCCACAACTACTAGATTTTGACTCACGTCGACATGTAAGCGGCCACAGGCCCCCTTCATCAGAAACTGAATTAGTATCGCTTAACCAGCTCTCGCTCGGCTGTGTAACTTCGCTGAGGAGGATGTGAGGGGCTAAAAAACTTGTTACACACGTGCATCGATGTATTTAATCTTGTGGTACACTTGAAAGTCACTATTTCACTATTTTAATTAACTAGTTGCACTATTATGATGTTGCTGTATAGGTGTTCACGAATTATAATTTGCTTCGAAATTGTTAAAATATATGAATAAGGAAAATAAGCACTGTTGCTTAATTCCAATTGCTACATTGTATAATGTCCTTAGACATGTAATTATTACTTTAGTGTTGCTGATTATTATATGTACATGGCATTATGTAACAATAAAGCTATTACTATTACTATAAAAAGTGCTCCCACCCACGGCGTCTGGGTAACCGAGGCTAGAACTAAATCTTCACCGGTAGCCAGATGGCGCGGCGAGCAGACTTCTTCGCGTTAGGCAGCCACCATCCATTGATCAGAACAAGTCTGCCCGAAGATTATACGGTACTTTCAGGGGCTGCTGTGCTAACTAAGATGTTTTGTGTTATGAGCCAGCCTCAGCTAGGTGTCTAAATAATAAATATAAATAAATAAATATAATAAATAAATAAACAAATGAATAAATACGATTAAATAAGATAACTAAATAGTCATAAGACTATAAATTAATAAACCATTAAGTATTTTCCAAACAATTATGCATAAAAACAGTAAAAAAACCATGAGTCGTAACAAGGGGCGTGTGAAGAGCGTGTCAAGTACTTGAAGCATCCGGCCAGATCAGTCAGGCTGCCGAAGCGGTCGCCCCGACCGGGACAACTCTAGGCCTCCACTTACACACTTTTGCTATCACATCACACTGTCACGCACGTAACTTAATATGTAGCCCTCTCGTCTCTGTTCATAGCTGGTGCAGTCTTTCTGGTCCAGGTGGCTTTTTTTAACAACGCATCCACCTGTCAGTTTATGTTCCACGCTTGACGAATATTTTCTTTTCACCCGTGTAAAAAGTGCTTCTGTAATCCAACGCGGAATGCTAGTCTGGCGAACAGTGAAAATTCCATTCTTGGAGAAGTCCGCCAATGGCAGTTAAAATGTTGACGTGAGTACAAATGCATTAGTTATAAAATAAGGTGTCTAGCTTGAATATATAATACAAGACATAAGAAAATTTTCACGAATTCCCTATACCGCCTGAATTCTGAATACTGCCCTATATACCTCTATCCACAGCTAAGAGATCTTCCTCACCGCTACGATGTCGAAAGAAAGAGAAAAGGGAAGAAGACAAAGAGGGTGGCTGACGTCACTGGGGCTAGTGATACGGAATGCGACACCCTGTTCGACGTCATTGGGGCAAGATAAATTAGGCCAGTTAACCGGAAGCTTACCGTGACATTACCGGTGGGTGACAGTGACAGTGTTTTAGTGTTACTGTTAAATAGAAGTACGTGTGCGTGCGTGCGTGCGTGTGTGTGTGTGTGCGCGTGTGTGCGCGTGTGTGCGCGTGTGTGTGCGTGTGCGTGCGCGTGTGCGCGCGCGCGCGCGTGTGTGTGTGTGTGTGTGTGTATGTGTGTAAGCATGTATGTTGTAAGTTTATAAATGATAACTGGGTATATGGACAACTGGAAGTATGTTATGGATGAAATACTTACACATTCATGCACTTTCTGTCAGCATATAGCCCACACAGTTTACTAGGTATTTATTTAGGCTCAGAAAAATTGATGAGAAATTATACAAAACATAATTATTTATGTGGTGTAGTTTTTTTTTTATTAAAAGGACTCTTTGACACCCAACAGGAAGGCTCTCGTGTCCTAAATTATAATGAAAAGGGGTTCTTTGACAACTTTAAACTCTGTAATGTGGAATATTTTTATTAATGTAGTAATACATTTTAATTACTGTCAATTCTATGTCAGGTTCTATGCATTGCATCTTGTTATGAATACATTCCAGATGCTGCCAGAAAGAAAGAAGTGGTAAACAACACTGAGAAGATTCAGGAATGCTTTATGACTGCCTTTGAAGGGAATGACTTTTAGAAAACATCGGATGAAGAATGTAGCTGGATGCAGCACGCTTATGGACAGACATATGTTGAGCAATTACTTCATCTAATAGTTGAATTGTTATGTGCCACAAGAAACAATGGGCACAGTGCGCAGGTTTATATTTGTTTTTTTAATGATGTGCTTATTATATATATTTGAGTTGTTTACGTCAAATTATCTGGCAATGCATGGCAGTTTTTAATTATTAAAATGTCAAATTAATTTATAAAACCAGACAGTATCATATATATACAAACCTGTACTTATTTGTTTATTTGTTAATAATTAAAATGTCATATATTTGACTTGTGTAATTTGATTTGAATTGTTATTCTGCATAAAAATATGTTTGTTTACAGTGCACTCCGGATATGTCAAACCTCCACAGACCCAAGGAAATACTATATTAATTTTAGAAGTTCCACTATGTCTTGGCACCTTACGGGATTGAATTCAAGTTTTCTAGATTGCACTGTATACAGATATTATGCGTACGTGATACATACATAGCTATATTTAGCCAAATTAGACACGGCACACCATTGGCAGAACTCGAGCCGGCGGACAAAAAACCTCCGGCCCGCAGGCGGTTGCCGAAGGAGGCCCGATAGTTTTGCCGAACTCAAGCCGCCCTCGGCCCGCTCTAATTGTGCTGTCTGGGTTGTAAATTGGGCCAACGTACGACGAGAAACAGCAGACACCAAGCTTCAATCACGTAACCTGATGCAAGAGTTCAATGAACAATCGAACTATGCAAGAGCTAGGTCAACATACCGCAGTCGTTATTACGGCATACGTAAACACTGCAAAGCCTGATAGTTCTACCGTAAGCAGCGTATGTAGGCCTATAGCGTGGTGGTATTTGTTATGAAGACGTAGAGCAACGCACGTCCACGTTTGCTTGATTTAATAACGCAGCTAGGCTGACGAACACTACAAACGCCTACCTGTTTCTCAGCAGGGAGAGCACACACGCCCAGACAGCTGCGCAGTGGCCGCTAATGTTTGCAGTGCATCTACCTGCTCACACCACACACTATTGCGTCGTAATTGTATAGATCCACTTACCAATTCGACGGCGCCCAAATGCGCGAAAAATGGAACAGATTTCTACGATTGCTGCTACATGTGGCTAAATTATACTGTGGTGTCTTCTATTCGCAATTGACGTTACTATGTTATCTCACCATTTCGGTGATATTATAGATGCATTCCAGAGTGAACGTGTTTACCGTGTCTACTCTATAATTATGACCCAATTCACGACCGTACGTTGGGCTACTATATTGGTTAACTCGGTGTTGTGTGGTCCCCGCCTGGGGTATGAGTGATAACTCCATGATACGATAATAATATACGTTTTATTACACAGGCATACGTAGGGTTGTTCTATGACTATAGCTATCTCCGACAGTCACTAACTAGGTGGGCGTGGCCCTACGGGATATATTATTATATACCCTAACTGTAGTTGGGTTAGTCCCATTATATATTAGGGGGTAGAGGCTGCTATGCTAAGCGGTGTGTATAAAACACTGCACTCGGGTTTCCTTATAACTGCTTGTCGACTTGTGCGTGACTGAGTCGTGAACTCACGTTCACGATAAATAACCATGGCACTGGAATGCAGGATTCATACACGATCAGTTAATTTGGCGAGTTATTTTTATCGATCACTGAAATTGTAACGTAACCGCGGAGTGGCGAGTTTTTTATGGGGGGTGTGCGTGTGCGTGTGCGTGTGCGTGTGCGTGTGCGTGTGCGTGCGCGTGCGCGTGGGCGTGTGCCGGGGCGTCGATCCGGTTTTAAAAGTGGGGGGGGCAAAATATATATATATATATATATATACATATATAGTTACATATATGTATGCATATAATATATATATATATATATATATAAACATATATATATATTATAATAATAAAATATATATATATATATATATAATATTATAATATATATATATATATATTATAATATGTCATATAATATATATATATATATATATATATATATATATTTGTAAATATAAAAAATAATTCATTGTTGGTCTGTTGCTAATTCTAAAATAAACAAAGGCCTTTATGTTATGCTATTTAAAATAGTTATCTTGGCAACATATATATTTGAAGAGGGACATGGCCCGCCCCAATCACTGAACATTGGGGGGGGGGACTTGCTTGCCTGATTCATAGAGTGACACGATGCAGAGGTTACAGGGATGCCTGCGTGAGACTTCCCAAATCCACGTTTTGGCAAAGAAATTTGTCATCACTCAAAATGGGATCAAATTGCACAAGTGCAGGAATCCGCTGGTTCCGCCGTAGACGATATAAGTATCCAACAGGGCGACCAGGCTGCAATCCAAGGGGTGGCAGAGCAAACAAAAATGAATAATCTATAATGTGTTTGATGGTTAAAGCCTTTTATATCAACACAAGGGGGCAAAAGAAGAGCCCGGGATGTGAAAATTTTCTTGACTAAGATCAAATTGCGGGGGGCGGCCAACCCAAACAATTTATCTAGTCATTTTCCACTAGGTAATGGAAATTTATATCAACTCTTAATTTGTATTAATGTTACTACTGACCGATGTAGAGTTTATGAGAAAGGGATCAGTTTGCTATATTGCCTTTACATTTGTTGTATGAACTAAAAAAATGTGAGGACATTTCCTATGCTGACCCCTCAGGCTGAAAAGTGGGGGAGGGGACGCGTCCTCCTCGTCCCCCGCCGATCGACGCCCATGCTGTGTAGAACTTCCCAATCCAACATTTTGGCAAAGAAATTTGTCATCACTCACATGGGAATAAGTTACACAAAGTGCAGGAATCCGCCGTAGTCGATAAGCATCAAGCAGGCGAGGGGTGAAAGTGCAACACAAATTTCATCATTTACAATGTGCTTGATGGGTTGAGCCTATAAATAATATCAACACAAGGTTGCAAACTTATAGAGCCCGGTAGCGGCGCAGCCCGGCATGATGATCATTTACTAAAGTAAGATCAAGCTGCGCGGTGTGACCAGCCAAGCAATTTATCTAGTCGATTTTCTAATGGGTGGTCGGAACTTCATATCGCGAGTTTATTGTCGAGCTATAGTCCAGAGGAGCGGTGAGTCAGGCTATATCATGTCTCGCAATTTTTCTGAGCTGAAAAGTTGGGGGGACAATTCCTATGCTGTCCCCCCACGCTGAAAAGTGGAGGGGGACGCGTGCGTGTGCGTGAATGTGCGTGCATGTGCGTGCATGTGTGTGTGCATGTGCGTGTGCGCGTGCTACCTAGTGAATGTTTACATATTAGTGCTGCCACCTATCGTGACCACATAACTTATTTAATGGTGCAGACGTTTCGCGAAAGTTGCGTGGGATAGATGCACCGTCGCCATCTAAACAAGGACACGTCAACATATGGCTTCGATAGTACGTGAAGGTAAATTTTACTTAAATTACGACCATGTCAGACAATATTGTGTGAATTATATTTGTGGAGGTACTTTATTATGGTAAATTTAAAGTTGCACGCTAGAATGGGCGATAATGTGGTATTTATATGCAACCTGGTGTAGTACATCTTCTTTTTCTTCCAGTAATCCACTACCGTCAATTATGACGACTTCGTGGATAGTGTGCGCATGTTAAGTGCTGATTAAAAATAATGGTGATGTTTATAGAAATAATATATATATATATATAATATATATATATATATATATATATATATATATATATATATAAGTATGATTAAAAACAGCAGTCACGATACGTTAGTCACAGCCGTATGCAGTGGACAGTTGCCCAGTAATCAAATGAAAAAGTGGACACTTGCAGATTGACAAATAAATGTCATCCTAGCACTAATCCAAAAAATTAAATAAGCCTGTTCGAAGTTCGGTTGTTGCAAAGCAACGTGGGTAATGGTCATGTCATAATCTTCCAGTTAACTGGCCTAAATTATCAGGGCCTTTAAAAAAAGTTTTTACCATTTTTTTCGATGTGTATGTGTTCGGAATGTCATTCTATACAACTTCCGGTACAAAGAAGTCAGATATTAATTTTTAATTGTGTTTTAGAGCAATTTAATGCCGTCGAGGCGATGTAAATAAGCCAATGTCACAGGGCGCGAGTGGTTGCGCAATGTCTTTCGATTTGCGAATATGTCCCCAAAACTAAGGCTACATCATTAATTTTTATTTTGTATAATGCAGATTTATTTGTTTTAAGCATAAATTTATTTAAAATATTGCTAATTGCATTTTATTTCTACTTTGCAATGCACACGCAATACATCGCCGTTGTGGCTCTGATGCGACTGGCATACGCCAACCGCTCACGCCCTGTGACATTGGCTTATTTACGTCAACTTGACGGCATAAATTGCTCTAAAACACAATTAAAATAATTAACATCTGACTTCTTTGTACCGGAAGTGATGTAGAATGACATTCCGAACATGTACACATCGAAAAAAGATGGTAAAAACATTTTGAAAAGACCCTAATAATTTAGGCCAGTTAACTGGAAGATTACCGCAGAGCTATGGTAGGAGCTGGGGCACTCCCCCCGATTGAACCAACCTCGCACAGATCTCGCTCAATCTCGGACATCTCGTCATTTAGTACAGTATCTGGTTTAAGTTTGTGTTACATCTGTGTGAGGGCGTTGTGTATAGAAGAGCCCCAGCTCAGATGTATTAGCTCTGTCGTAAGTCTGTGACTTAAATCAACACAAACATCTCACATGTGCCTGTTTAAATGATATAAGATTCGAACTTGTTCTTGCATTCCGTGATAATTTCGTGTTTTATTATCGTTGCTGGCAAGACCGACTTTAATGAATATAAAAACAAATAATAAAAACTATTGCCAACAATTCGGTATTTGAGCTGTTCCTACAGTTGGCAAAGTCAACTGTTGTGATTGTATAGTTCGACACCGCTCACTCCACAGCTTTATGGAAATGGTCAGCCAGCGGTAGCTTAGCACAGTGCAACGACCCATGGCTTGCGACAAAGCATCAAACCAAATAGTAATTAAGTGGTTGGATCAATGCTGGAGTCATTTGAGCAGTGTATGTGAAACAATTTTTAAGACCTGTCTTACCTGATTATTTTATTCCCCCAAACCAGAACACACCTGGTAGACCAGTTAACTGAATGCTACCTCTCACTGCATGCTCCAGTAGGTGTACCTGACTGACCGTATCATCCTTCTTTTTCCCGGGCCTCAATACCAATATGGACTGCACTTACCAAAGTACCATAATCTTTATGGAAATTTACCTCTGGCTAAGCCGAAAGGTGTGACAGAAACTAATTGGAAATAAGCTTATAAAACTACAGAAAATTATACACACCAGAGGACTGCTAAACTTATATAAATAATATCCTGACGTCAGTGACACGTTCATACCCAGTCTTTGTGCCTATGAAAATGTATTATTTCACTTGTTGCAATTTATCTGCAAATGAAGCAAACCATGTCTAGGGAAAGAAACAATTTATCAATGTTCCAATGGCCCAACATTATATAGATGTTCCTTACTCCGTAGACAAGGGTATTATTTCAAAAGAACTCTCCCTAGTACAAGGCTAGGTTTTTACTGCAGCATTCACAGTTACCTATCGAATAGATATTGGCAACTATTCAGGCAATTTTCATTGGCCATTTAGCCACAAGAAGTCATGGCTTCCAACCCAAGAGAACCCGTGAGTGATATACTTCCATTTTTATCAGATTGACCAGAAACAGGAGATAACGTCACAAAATTGTCCCTAGGGGAAGGGTACACTTCTTGCTTTTTGATGCAAGGGTAGTGTCCCCACATCAGGATAAGGGGTCATTACAGAAATTCTTTTTGTCAAGTAGGTCATCTTCACTTTAGAATGTGAAGCACTGGGTCTTCCTCACTTTAGGATGTGAAGCACTGAGTCTGTCTCACTTTAGAATGTGAAGCACTGGGTCTGTCTCACTTTAGAATGTGAAGCACTGGGTATGTCTCACTTTAGAATGTAAAGCACTGGGTCTGTCTCACTTTGTAATGTGAAGCACTGGGTCTGTCTCACTTTAGAATGTGAAGCACTGGGTCTGTCTCACTTTAGAATGTGAAGCACTGGGTCTGTCTCACTTTAGAATGTGAAGCACTGGGTCTGTCTCACTTTAGAATGTGAAGCACTGGGTCTGTCTCACTTTAGAATGTGAAGCACTGGGTCTGTCTTACTTTGATTATTATTCCCCCAAACCAGAACACACCTGGTAGACCAGTTAACTGAATGCTACCTCTCACTGCATGCTCCAGTAGGTGTACCTGACTGACCGTATCATCCTTCTTTTTCCCGGGCCTCAATACCAATATGGACTGGCTTCCAAAGTAACATGGTCTTTATTAAATTACCCTGGCTAGCCAAAGGATGTGACAGGGCTGATTTGAATAAGCTTTAAAACTACAGGATTTGAACACCGAGGCTGCTAAACTTATATAAATATGATCCTGGTCAGTGACACGTTCATACCATGTCTTTTGCCTTTGAAATGTATATTTCACTTGTTGTCACTTTAATTGAAATGGGCACTCATTTAGGGAAAGGAACATGTCATCATTTCAATGGCCCAACATTATATAGATGTTCCTTACTCGTAGACAGGGTATTACTTTAAAAGAACTCTCCCTAGTACATGGTCTGTTCTTTACTGCAGCACTTCAGTTACCTATCGAATAGATATTGGCACTGTTCAGGCTCATTTTAATTGAGCATTTAGCCACAAGAAGTGCATGGTCTTCCAACCTAAGAGAACCCTGAGTGATATCTTCCTTATTTAGATTGACCAGAAACAGGAGATAACTGTCACAAAATTGTCCCTAGGGGGAAGGTACACTTCTTGCTTTTGTGATGCAAGGGTGTGTCCTCCACATCAGGATAAGGGGTCATTACAGAAATTCTTTTTGTCAAGTAGGTCATCTCACTTTAGAATGTGAAGCACTGGGTCTTCCTCACTTTAGGATGTGAAGCACTGGGTCTGTCTCACTTTAGAATGTGAAGCACTGGGTCTTCCTCACTTTAGGATGTGAAGCACTGGGTCTGTCTAACTTTAGAATGTGAAGCACTGGGTCTGTCTCACTTTGTAATGTGAAGCACTGGGTCTGTCTCACTTTAGAATGTGAAGCACTGGGTCTGTCTCACTTTAGAATGTGAAGCACTGGGTCTGTCTCACTTTAGAATGTGAAGCACTGGGTCTGTCTCACTTTAGAATGTGAAGCACTGGGTCTTCCTCACTTTAGGATGTGAAGCACTGGGTCTGTCTAACTTTAAAATGTGAAGCACTGGGTCTGTCTCACTTTGTAATGTGAAGCACTGGGTCTGTCTCACTTTAGAATGTGAAGCACTGGGTCTGTCTCACTTTGAAGTACACTGGGTCTGTCTCACTTTAGAATGTGAAGCACTGGGTCTGTCTCACTTTAGAATGTGAAGCACTGGGTCTGTCTCACTTTAGAATGTGAAGCACTGGGTCTGTCTCACTTTAGAATGTGAAGCACTGGGTCTGTCTCACTTTAGAATGTGAAGCACTGGGTCTGTCTCACTTTAGAATGTGAAGCACTGGGTCTGTCTCACTTTAGAATGTGAAGCACTGGGTCTGTCTCACTTTAGAATGTGAAGCACTGGGTCTGTCTCACTTTAGAATGTGAAGCACTGGGTCTGTCTAACTTTAGAATGTGAAGCACTGGGTCTGTCTCACTTTAGAATGTGAAGCACTGGGTCTGTCTCACTTTAGGACGTGAAGCACTGGGTCTGTCTCATGTTTGCTGTGGAAACTATATTTTTACCTTTTATGTGAAAGGGCATGTTAATTAAGTAAATTCACATCATCACAGGACACAGGTACATGTTTGCTGTAAAAATATTGCATCTTGGCACAACTGAAGTGTCAAACAGTGTTTTATTTGAGCCAGTCTGTGCATGTGTGGCCGTTTGTTACATTGAGACGACCAATAATTAGCATGTGTTTAAAAAACTGTTTATACAAACCAGACCCATTGTTTGGCCTCAGAAATGCATTAAGATGCAATATCTTTATATAACAGATACACTTGTGATGATAGGAAATAATGGAATGAACTCACCGCAGTATCACATTTCATATTCACAAATATATTCATAACAAGGCAATTGAGATGGAGCTGAATTCTACACAAGTGTCAAGTGTGGTTGGTGTAGGGTATGCAGTGATACAGACAGTAAATTTGTTTGCAGATGTGTCGTGAGAACCTTTCATGAGGAGATATGTTGCCAAATGCAAATACACCAAAGACGGACAGTGGCTCGCAGAATGGCAAGCGCCCTTTTCATTCACCAAGTCCACAGAGTAACAAAAAGCAGAAACTTATGAATGGTATGTAGACTGTGAACTCCTGTGACACGCACAGACGTGTCATTTCACAACTCTGTGTGTTACGTACTGTTAATGACACCATCAGGTCGTGTGTCATTTGTTTGTGTCAATGTTCCTGCATAGGCAGTTTTTAGCCAAAGTCACTGATAGTTCCAAAATGTCCAGTCTACAACCAGGTTTTCGACTAAAACTCCAGTAACTTGCTTACTATGATGTTGTTTTTAGAATAGTTAACCTGTCAATCTAGGAATATCATTAAGCTATCTACTGAGATAAATCAATAAATACTACATTTTGTAAGAAAAGAAAATATTTAGTTAAATGATCATCAGGAATACGTGACGTCACTTTTTTGTTTTGTCCACAATGCCGATATATATATCTCATATCAGTTAATATTATGCAGTTGTTTGGCACAATAATTTTATATCACCCTCCTGTGCCTTATATGTATTTGCAACAACATGTCTCTATCCTATGATAAACAACATGTCTCTATCCTGTGATAAACAACATGTCTCTATCCTGTGATAAACAACATGTCTCTATCCTATGATAAACAACATGTCTCTATCCTGTGATAAACAACATGTCTCTATCCTGTGATAAACAGCATGTCTCTATCCTGTGATAAACAACATGTCTCTATCCTATGATAAACAGCATGTCTCTATCCTGTGATAAACAGCATGTCTCTATCCTGTGATAAACAACATGTCTCTATCCTATGATAAACAACATGTCTCTATCCTGTGATAAACAACATGTCTCTATCCTGTGATAAACAACATGTCTCTATCCTGTGATAAACAACATGTCTCTATCCTGTGATAAACAACATGTCTCTATCCTGGGATAAACAACATGTCTCTATCCTGTGATAAACAACATGTCTCTATCCTGTGATAAACAACATGTCTCTATCCTGTGATAAACAACATGTCTCTATCCTGTGATAAACAACATGTCTCTATCCTGGGATAAACAACACGTCTCTATCCTGTGATAAACAACACGTCTCTATCCTGTGATAAACAACATGTCTATCCTGTGATAAACAACATGTCTCTATCCTGTGATAAACAACATGTCTCTATCCTGTGATAAACAACATGTCTCTATCCTGTGATAAACAACATGTCTCTATCCTGGGAAAAAAATTTCTATTATAATCATCATCCATCGTGATCACTTCTTTTATGTCACAATGCCGATAAATTCTCTATCAGTTAAATTATGCAGTTGTTTGGCACAATAATTTTATATCACCCTCCTGTGCCTTATATGTATTTGCAACAACATGTCTCTATCCTGTGATAAACAACATGTCTCTATCCTGTGATAAACAACATGTCTCTATCCTGGGATAAACAACATGTCTCTATCCTGTGATAAATATTTAGAAAGGATGAAGTATAAGAATGTCCTCCCATTCACAACAAAACAAATACCAATGAATTGTGCTAATTGTCTCAGTTCCAAGTCACAAGTTTAACCTACTGTCTCCCTCTACAGGCTCGGCACACAGCTATGTACAGCTACAGGAAGAGAGACAACAGCTGCCCATCTACAGCGCTCGCAAGAAGCTGCTACAACAGGTGCAGCGACTGGCCAGTGCCATTGTCATTGGGGAGACGGGCAGTGGCAAGACCACACAGATACCACAGGTAGGTGCCGGTCAGTGTTGAGTCCAGTGCCGGTGTCGTAGGCCCAGATTTTCCATTGTTGCTAACATAGTTTCCATCAGTAATACGTGTAGTATTCCAATATGATTGTTGTTCACAAATTTTAAATATAAATGCATGTGCGTTTTGAGGAAACTTGGCTCGGGTGTGACTTATGTCACCAACGCTCGTCACAGCAGATAAAAGCTGGTACTGTATTTGCTAAATGTGGACCCACTATGTGGTCAAATTTCTGCGGCCGTTCTTGTAGCAAGTGGTTTGTGTATTGTGTATATACTTGCACTAACATTCACGCATGCATGCAAACACACACACGCACACACACACACCACACACACACAATCTTATAATAACAGGAAGAAATAACTTGTTTTACTCACAGAAGCAAACATTTAAAACAACTGATACGACATAGTCAAATGTTTATTTTATATACTAGATTCAGATCAGATGTAAATCACCCAAATATAATTGCATTTTGGGTGATTTGTAAGTTTATTTTGTTCATCTGCTATAACACAATGATGGGCTCATGATTCCTGAACTGTTTGCAGTTTCTCTACGAAGCCCAGATGCATAGAAATCACCTGATTGCTTGTACACAGGTAAGTTGAATTCTATCAAGTTACCCTCAATGCAAGACAACAGTCTTGATACGTCCATTTAATCATGTATTCAGGCTTTATGCAGGATAAACATTTTGTTTTGGTGGATGCATGTATGTTGACTCATATACATACAAGCCAGTTGAGATGTGCCTTATGCTCTAAGATAAACTACAAACACACGTCATCACACGGGACACCCACTTTCAAGGCATAACTGAACATATCTATGATTTTGGAAGACTTTGATCTCTTTGTTTTACCTGTTCACCAATATTTTAATCCAACCGCAACAGGTTTTCCCCATCCAAATGTTGGGTGGACGGATGGTGTATCTGAATCAGACACAGTGATCATAATTATGAAGATGAACGAGTGCAAAGTATGATAACCTGGGAGTACGACACAATGATAAGAAGTATGCATTTACTTTAATTAATTCTGTATCGTCATAATTTGTTATCATAATGATTAGATCTATGATAACTATCATCTCATTACAGTGCCCATTCTGCTATGGCAAGGGTTAATTCGAACGTAAACTACTTTCAATTTGTTCAGTTCAGGACTGTCCCAGCCAGGAACCAACTTGACGCATTTATTAGTTGCAGCTGATGTAAAGTTGGTTTCTTTCCTCCAGCCCCGAAGAGTGGCGGCCATGACAGTGGCGGAGCGTGTCGCAGCAGAGAAGGGTGCGGAAGTAGGCGAGTTGGTACGTGACTTGTTCTCTGTATAAAATGTATTCACGTTGCTTTGGTATGCAGTTGTATCATATTGGAAACGGGTTGCACGAGACATAGTTTCATTTGAAAAGATTCTCTCTGGTTAAGGAATTTTGAGGAACTATAAAGTTATGTCGGATGTGTGCAGCAAATGGTTTGCCGGAGAGGCAGCAACGCTTGACAACCTTATAAAATTGTTCATTGTTTCTAGTACATTGGTAAGAAATAAGTTTGTGTACATTGTCCATAGACATTATAGTACAACTTCTCTGGAGTGGCTTCCTGCACATTTGTGAACATATCCACCATTGCTGCTAGCCAGGTGTTCATTTATATACCCAGGTAAACCGAAACAACATGGCACGAACAAAGTATCCCTAGCACAAGTATAATATACAATATTGACTATATATATATTTCATCACTGATCGTCACTTTAAATTAATCAAAACATTGTTGCCCTTGGAATCGAGCAGCCTTGTTTCCTCTATCGGATCATCGTTGCATGTATGAGTGAGTGTGCATTGCGCTGAAACTGTATTGTGAAATAATGATGTATCCCTTGCATTGTAGGTTGGCTACTGCGTTCGGTTTGATGATATGACCAATGAGAATACGCGTATTAAGTACATGACAGACGGAATGTTATTACGAGAGGCCATTCTTGATCCAATACTTAAAAGGTATGTCTTGTTCAGTTACCAGAGAAATGTATTTTGTATCAGTATAAACCTTGTTAACCACTTCGGTGTGACCACCCACTATTGTGGCTGTATGGTGTGTCACACTTATTGTCCATTATTGCAGCAATGACAGTGTCTTCTATTCAAATTGTTTTTACACACAGTTATCCGTTATATGGATGTACATATCATATACAGATAAATATATCCTAACTGCATTACTTGTTAAGAATTCAACGTTCAGAATATATATATATATATATATATATATATATATATATATATATATATATATATGATGTTCCTGTTGATAAAATTATTGCATTATTGCAGTTGAAATCATGAGTTGAAGTGATGTAGTCGATTTTCATTTCAAGGGAATGCAGTATTCATGATCATAACATCTGAGGGCTGTTACACTGAAATGGTTAATGTTGTATGTGTTATACATTTTAGTGGTATGTAATCGTGTGAATGCCGATTTATAGGGCCACATAGAAGATTTAATGTAATCGGGGTAATTAAATTTGTTGCGTCACATTTTTATAGAAGTCGTAGTGAAACTTGTTTACAATTCTACTGTAGCTACAGGTCATGAAATAAGCATAAGTTTGCAATACTTCGTGGTTAAAAACAATGTCTGTCTTCTTTTTTCAGGTATTCTATTGTGATACTGGATGAAGCCCATGAAAGAACAGTGCACACAGACGTGTTGTTTGGGGTCGTAAAGGCGGCTCAGAAACAGCGCAAAAATAGGGGTCTAATGCCACTGAAGGTAAGAGAGCAAGATTAGGGGTCTAATGCCACTGAAGGTAAGGAAAGCAAGATTATGGGTCTAATGCCACTGAAGGCGAGAGAAAGCAAGATTAGGGGTCTAATGCCACTGAAGGTGAGATAATGCAAGAATAGGGGTCTAATGCCACTGAAGGTAAGAGAAAGCAAGATTAGGGGTCTAATGCCACTGAAGGTAAGAGAAAGCAAGATTAGGGGTCTAATGCCACTGAAGGTAAGAGAAAGCAAGATTAGGGGTCTAATGCCACTGAAGGTGAGAGAAGGCAAGAATAAGGGTCTAATGCAACTGAAGGCGAGAGAAGGCAAGAATAGGGATATAATGCCACTGAAGGTGAGAGAATGCAAGAATAGGGGTCTAAACCAATGAAGATGCATAGAACATCCAGTAGACAGATTTGTGTAGAGTGTTCATTGGGACCGGTCAGTTGTTGACTTGTTGTTATATATTCATCTACAGGATGTATGTGAATTGAAAGTATGTTTCATTATCATACATTGCACAGCAACAAAACAAAGTAACTAGTCTTATATTTGACTGATTAATCTATAATTCGCACCCTTAACCGTGATCTAAATACAGACACTTCGCACCTGAGGCTCCTGTCTTTCAGGGTTTCACCAGTCACTCTGGGAAGGATCTAAAATTGTTTACTTATCCCGTTGTTGCCCAGTTTACTGGGGTTGACAAACTAATTATGATTCTTCTAAATCACTACCTAACAAATAACCGGGACAAACTTGGGACCTGATTGGTTGTTATTTGACCCAACCAAGAGCTAAAGCTATTTACCAGGCTTCCTTTCATGGGCTTTTTTACTAGAATGTTTAATTCACTGTCTGATATAGAGACATGTTTTCGTAGAGGTGATTATAACACAGATCACACAGGATCTGGATCAGTGATGTGCCCTGCTTCCTTCTGTCACAGATCATTGTGATGTCAGCTACAATGGACGTGGATCATTTCTCGCAGTACTTTGGAGATGCTCCAGTCTTGTACATCCAGGGCCGGCAGTTCCCTGTCGAGGTAGGAGTCAGCTGTTGTCTCTCACAAGCTGTGACAGTTCCCTGTCGAGGTAGGAGTCAGCTGTTGTCTCTCACAAGCTGTGACAGTTCCCTGTCGAGGTAGGAGTCTGCTGTTGTCTCTCACAAGCTGTGACAGTTCCCTGTCGAGGTAGGAGTCAGCTGTTGTCTCTCACAAGCTGTGACAGTTCCCTGTCGAGGTAGGAGTCAGCTGTTGTCTCTCACAAGCTGTGGCAGTTCCCTGTCGAGGTAGGAGTCAGCTGTTGTCTCTCACAAGCTGTGACAGTTCCCTGTCGAGGTAGGAGTCAGCTGTTGTCTCTCACAAGCTGTGACAGTTCCCTGTCGAGATAGGAGTCTGCTGTTGTCTCTCACAAGCTGTGACAGTTCCCTGTCGAGGTAGGAGTCAGCTGTTGTCTCTCACAAGCTGTGACAGTTCCCTGTCGAGGTAGGAGTCAGCTGTTGTCTCTCACAAGCTGTGGCAGTTCCCTGTCGAGGTAGGAGTCAGCTGTTGTCTCTCACAAGCTGTGACAGTTCCCTGTCGAGGTAGGAGTCAGCTGTTGTCTCTCACAAGCTGTGACAGTTCCCTGTCGAGGTAGGAGTCAGCTGTTGTCTCTCACAAGCTGTGACAGTTCCCTGTCGAGGTAGGAGTCAGCTGTTGTCTCTCACAAGCTGTGACAGTTCCCTGTCGAGGTAGGAGTCAGCTGTTGTCTCTCACAAGCTGTGACAGTTCCCTGTCGAGGTAGGAGTCAGCTGTTGTCTCTCACAAGCTGTGACAGTTCCCTGTCGAGGTAGGAGTCAGCTGTTGTCTCTGGACAAATGTGGCCCCGTTCCCTGTCAGTAGGGGTCAGTGATTTTCAGCTACAAGGCTGGACAGTTTTTCCCAGTCTTTGGAGGGGTCCCGTCTTGTCTCCACAAGCCGGCAGTTCCCTGTCGAGGTAGGAGTCAGCTGTTGTCTCTCACAAGCTGTGACAGTTCCCTGTCGAGGTAGGAGTCAGCTGTTGTCTCTCACAAGCTGTGACAGTTCCCTGTCGAGGTAGGAGTCAGCTGTTGTCTCTCACAAGCTGTGACAGTTCCCTGTCGAGGTAGGAGTCAGCTGTTGTCTCTCACAAGCTGTGACAGTTCCCTGTCGAGGTAGGAGTCAGCTGTTGTCTCTCACAAGCTGTGACAGTTCCCTGTCGAGGTAGGAGTCAGCTGTTGTCTCTCACAAGCTGTGACAGTTCCCTGTCGAGGTAGGAGTCAGCTGTTGTCTCTCACAAGCTGTGACAGTTCCCTGTCGAGGTAGGAGTCAGCTGTTGTCTCTCACAAGCTGTGACAGTTCCCTGTCGAGGTAGGAGTCAGCTGTTGTCTCTCACAAGCTGTGACAGTTCCCTGTCGAGGTAGGAGTCAGCTGTTGTCTCTCACAAGCTGTGACAGTTCCCTGTCGAGGTAGGAGTCAGCTGTTGTCTCTCACACAGTTCCCTGTCGAGGTAGGAGTCAGCTGTTGTCTCTCACAAGCTGTGACAGTTCCCTGTCGAGGTAGGAGTCAGCTGTTGTCTCTCACAAGCTGTGACAGTTCCCTGTCGAGGTAGGAGTCAGCTGTTGTCTCTCCCCGTGACAGTTCCCTGTCGAGGTAGGAGTCAGCTGTTGTCTCTCCAACAAGCCCTGTGGGGCAGGGTTTCCCTTGGTCGAGGTAGGAGTCAGCTGTTGTCTCTCACAAGCTGTGACAGTTCCCTGTCGAGGTAGGAGTCAGCTGTTGTTTTCCCTTCACCCAAAAGCTGTTTTTACCCGTTCCCTGTCGAGGTAGGAGTCAGCTGTTGTTTTCCCTTCACCCAAAAGCTGTTTTTAAACCCGTTCCCTGTCGAGGTAGGAGTCAGCTGTTGTCTCTCACAAGCTGTGACAGTTCCCTGTCGAGGTAGGAGTCAGCTGTTGTCTCTCACAAGCTGTGACAGTTCCCTGTCGAGGTAGGAGTCAGCTGTTGTCTCTCACAAGCTGTGACAGTTCCCTGTCGAGGTAGGAGTCAGCTGTTGTCTCTCACAAGCTGTGACAGTTCCCTGTCGAGGTAGGAGTCAGCTGTTGTTTTCTTCATTTCCCAAAGGCCCCGTGGCAGTTCCCTGTCGGGGGGGTAGGGAGGGGCAGGCTTGTTGTCTCTCACAAGCTGTGACAGTTCCCTGTCGAGGTAGGAGTCAGCTGTTGTCTCTCACAAGCTGTGACTGCTTGTGGAGAGTGGTACAGTTCAGTGACAGGTGTGTGGGACTGATATGACAGCAGGGAGTTGTGTTACAAAGTGATACATATGTGTACATGTGTGTACATGTGTGATACACTTGATACCAGCAGTCACACACGCACACACACGCACGCAGACGCGCACGCGCACACACACACACACACACACACACACACACACACGAGGTGTATTATGAGTGTGCACAAGTTATCACACATACAAATGTGGTGCTTGCACAGTAATGTGTAATCTATTTATTATGTGCATGTCAACATTGTTTAACAGCACTGTTTGTTGACTGATTTAGGCACACTAGTGCTGTCTTTCATGTATGATATTTGTCTTAGTGGAATTCTCCAATATCCACTTGCTTTTTGTTTGAAGATAAAATAACATACAGTTCACACATGCACACACACACACGCACGACACACACACACACACACACACACACACACACACACACACACACACACACACACACACACACACACATACATGTTTATGTATGTTCCCATAATCCAAGAGTTCTAGCTGACTGTCCCTGTTGAATGTGTTTGTTCCGTCCCCCAGGTGTTGTACGCGACTGAGCCTCAGAGTGACTACCTGTTCGCTGCCCTGGTCACTGTCTTCCAGGTGCACAAGGATGCCCCACCAAAGTATGAAAACACGAATATGTTAAATGTGCTTAAATTATATATCAAATGTTTGATTCACTTGGTACATATCTATCATAAGTTGCTAGATACAATAAGTGCTAATACTAGTTAAACAGCTGTACAATCAAAAGTAATATATATATATTTATATATATATATATATATTCTTGGCAATCTACACAAGAACCCGGCAATTCCGTAATAATGTTGACACGTTTTGAATAATTACTATCCTAGGTAATTTGTCCAGAAATTGACATTTTAATATTTACCATTTTAATGTGTTTTTATTATTGAAGCATAAATGTCCTACATAAATAAACTCCATATCCACTAAAAATTAAATGTCTGTCACATGAAATTGCAATATCAATTGAAATGGAGCTGTGGTGAGCTTTAAATGAGACCATGTGGTAGTAACATATGGAAAAGCTTATTAAAACATAAACAAAATCAATACAGAGAGATGTTCAAGGACCTGTGTGACACAGTAGATTAGTAAGATTATGTTATGACACATGCCAAACAACATGTCCACATATTCTCTCATATTTAGAATGTTTTCTAAATACATTGAGACAAGAAGCTATGAATATAAAGAATGTTTTGTTTGAGACAACTGGATTTGTTACCACCTTAGCTATAAGTATAGTTGACCTTTGACCTATTGATTGGTCACCTCTACTTGTGTGGTCCACTGCTGTTGTTTCTTACAGTGAAGACATCCTCGTGTTTCTCACTGGTCAAGAGGAGATTGAATCAGCGGTCAAGTCCATAAAGGACATTGCACAAGACTTATCGCAAGGTATGTCCGTTAAGGATGGGGAAAAATTTGATTCATGTTCAAAATTTCGACTATTTGACATTCAAACATTTGCAGCTATATAAACAAATATCGCGGAAATATTTTCCTTCACGTCCCCTGCCGCACAAAACTGTCCCGGGCGATCTTTTACTTTCTGACCTAGCTATGCAAATGACAACATACAACCTCAAAACTACTCCCCACAAATACACACACTAGGTTACAAAATAAAATTACTGAAGCAAATAAATTTCACAAAACAAACTTGCGTAAAACTCGTCGGCAATCAGTGTCATCGCTGTTGCCATAGGCTACGCATAGCTCTATGATTACCGTAACATCGGTATTGTGACAAGGGGTCTTTTGTTAGCAGTGTCGGGTTAAGGTTGAAGATTAAGGTTTAGGATTTAGTTTATGATTATTTAAAATTAGCTTACGATTATTTAGGGTTAGGGTTATTTTAGGGTAAATACACCCAAAGTTTTGAAGGTAATTTACGTGATAAATTACCGACGTTACCATGATCACTGAGTTAAACATAGCCGCTGCAGATCATGTTGAATTTGTTTTGTTAATTTTATTCTTTACAGGAATTTATAAATGATTTAATTTTATAACCTAGTGTGTGTATATGTACATAAGATATGTGAGGAAAAGTTTGGCGGCTATGAGAAGTCGTTTCCATGGTTTTGTGAGAAAGTAGACAAAAAGATCGATGGTGGCGATGTGTATGGCCATGATGCCAATGACTCTGGCTTGGACTTATGCCCATAACCACGGGATGACGCCACATCCCAGCAAGACATCTTGACACCGTTCAATACTCTAATCGAATTCGAAGCCATTGAATATTTGGATTCAATATTTGATTTGTATTCAACATTTTGAGGATATTTGATTCGATCTGAGTGTTATTCTAGATTGGTCCCATCTTTAATGTCCAGTTTCTTACTGTCAATTGTCCACTGCATGTTTGTCAATAATCTGGGCTTAATAGTGTTGGTTTCTTGCCAACTTTTTGGACAGGATGTTAGTGATTTCTTAACTAATGTTAAACATCTGGCCTTGAGAACATTCACCCATTACCCACAGGTAATTCATTTTCTCTGCCTTGTGGGACATTGAATTTATTTTAATTTCTCGATTATGTAACTTGTAATTTAATCTGATAACAAAATAACTAATTAATATTCACAAGCTAGCAAATCATCACCAGTACTCGGTACAAGTTTTTGTGAAATTGTTGTGAATTGGTGCAAATAAAACTGAAGACGGGCCTTTACGATGTGTTGTCCATTCCAGACTACCCACCCCTGGTGGTGTGTCCCATGTATGCCGCCCTGCCGGCCTACCACCAGCTGAGGGTCTTCCAGCCTACCCCCAAGGTACTTATAGACAGGGAATAAGGCACCATTAAAAACATTCACTAGTGCCACATTTTGCAAACTCTTGCTCACAGGCCAAATTTGTTTGCAGACATTTCCTCACAGGTCCAAGCTAATAATTCACAAAAGCAACCAAAATCATCATATTTTATCATATAATATTATTCATTGGCTGAACTGTGTCAATTCTGAACACATATATATATATATATATATATATATATATACATATATATATATTATATATATATATATATATATATATACATATATATATATATATATAATATATATATATAATATATATATATATATATATATATATATATATATATAATAATATATGTGTGACTTGTGAGTTTTCTCCGTAAAATTGTGTGGGTTGATCAGCTTGTAGACGTAGTTATGAGTTTACAATTACTTGTAGACAAGTTATGAGTTTACAATTACTTGTAGACGTAGTTATGAGTTTACAGTTACATTATGACATTTATGGACATTAATTTGGAACACACTGAATATGCTGCTTCATGGAAGACAAATTCTGATCAGCCTCTGCTGTTATTAGTGTTGTGTTACTTATAGAAGCTTATAATGCTTGTGACTGGGCAATCTGTTATAAAACATTATTTCTTGTTAATTTTTTCTCTCTGAGATATATCCTGTGAAATGACCATCCAGTTTGTCTCTGCTAGGGCTCCAGAAAGGTGATTGTGAGCACAAACATCGCGGAGACATCTGTCACGATCCATGGCATCAAACACGTCATTGACACAGGGATGGTCAAGGCAAAGTATGTGGGACACGGTCAGATTTTACTGACTGTTATAACTGTACTTGGTTATGTGTCCTCAGTGAAATACCACAAATGGTCTGGTGATTATAGTATATTATTAGATGCAGTTAGTATTAACTTATTATGCATCACCGATTTCGTAATTTAAATAGTAACTAAATCATGTAAACACGTTCAACATTAAAGGGAGGTGCCAGCTCCTATGCCCAGAATTTGCCGAGCATGAATGTGTAATTGGACGTTTGCTGTTTAGAATGTGGGAAAGTGAAACATCAAAGGTTATTGTGGTTAATCTACTCGTCTCTGCATTATTGTCAATCAATTTTATTTTGAATCTGGATGTTTTGTTTACCATTTGAACCTGTTGCAGACAGAATCTTTCAAATTGTGAATATTGTTCCGAGCTTAATAAAGTAACTAAACACAAATTGGCAGTCAGTAAACCGTCAACGTGCATGTTGTAGTCATAAGAACGTAATATTAAATGGAAAATATGATACCCATGAGCTGTTAACCTCGCTTCAACAACATATGGAAATATATCTATATTTGTAATTCAGTGTGATTGATCTAATTTCTTTGAAAATTACAAACATCCCTAAATTTTTTAATATGTACACACGATATAAACTTGCTGCTCCCCCAGGTCGTACAACGCTGGGAGTGGGCTGGACTTGTTGCGAGTCCAACGCGTGTCCCAGGCCCAGGCATGGCAGCGGACAGGGCGGGCGGGGCGAGAGGCTCCAGGCTCCTGCTACAGGCTCTACACGGAGCCAGAGTTTGGCAAGATGAATATCAACGCCGTCCCTGAGATACAGAGGTGAGTCAGATGTGTATTGTTTTGTGCTGTGTAATTACTTTCACTTTCACTTTACTTTATTGTCCTTAAAAGGATATGCATTTTACAACTCATGATCACATCTAAAATATATGGGATGGTCTCAACAAAATGCAAATGAATTTCCAGATGTATACACTACAAGAACAATTCAACCGGGTGACATCAACATGACTCATTTAGCATTCAACATTCTAATGGCCACAGGCACAAAACTCCTGCTATAGCGACATGTTTTACATTTTATACAATGGTATCTCCTTTGAGACGGAAGTACATGGAAGAACGTAGAGAGCGGGTGATCAGACTCAGTAGCGACAGCACGAGCTTTCTTCAAAATTGCATGGTCGATTATTTCGGAGAGCTTTGGTGTAGGTAAACCAATGATCTTGGCAGAAACATGTGAGATTTTCAGAATCCTGTTAAATCATAATTCGTGGTTTGTTGTGGAACAGTTGATGCAATACATCATGGTTTGCCTATGCCGTAATATAAAATGTGTGCGTGATTTCTGTGAAACTGCCTTGACAGCAGTGTCTGTGACAGTAATGGTTACGTGCCTGCATTTCAGCCTTCTTTTTAACTTTTTTTTTCGAATTTTTCTGGCACGACTGTCTCTATCAACAATATCCCCTCTCACCTCTGTGTTCACTCATCATGAGATGGCCAAGATGTACGCCACGAGAATATTCATAGAGTTCTCATTAGCCTTCAACACCATCCAGCCTCGTATATTGATGAAGCATAGTTTTATGTAGAGACCCGTCCACCCGTCATTTGGACGGGTAAAAACGAATATGGACGGGTAGAAATATGGGTGGACGGGTAAAAAAATGAAGGAGCAAAAAAAGGTCTTCCAAAACCGTAGGTATTGTTACCCGGTAGTTATGCCTTGAAAGTGAGTGAAAATGGTGTCACATGTGTGTTTGTAGTCCATTTCAGGTCACCAGACACATTTAAAAGTTTGTAAACTGACTTAACAGTTAACATCCATGTGTCCACCAAAACATGTGTGACTGGCAATAATTTTATCCTGCATAAAGCCCTGTGATGAAGACACATGTTGACATAAACACTCGCCTGGTTCTCTGGTTGAACTCATTTCTCACCAAATGTCAGCAGGCTGCGCTACAACGCATGCTCGCTGTATACGTCGACCAGGGTCTGTCAGGGCTCAGTGGTCTCGCCAGTGATTTTTACTCTACACCAACGATTGCCACAGCAAGCATGACCTGTGCAGTTTTGTGACTGCAGTTATTGACCTGTCAACCTGTGAGACGGTGTGCCAGGAAGTGGTCTCAGACTTCGCCTGGTGATGGAGAGATCATTTCCTGGTCCTCATTGCCCAGAAAACCAAGGAGCTCATCATCGATTTCAGGAGAGATCCCACCCCGCTTAAAGACTTAGCGATCAGTGGTGAGACAGACAAATATGTGTCTGAAACTTACTATTCAATGCAAATACAGCATTGATAATAAGAAGTGCCAACAGAGAGTGTATTTTCTGCGAGAACAGAGATTTCTTGGGATGAGTTCCCTCGTTCTGTGCACATTCTATGGATGTCACCAGGAGAGAACACTAACCTTCGGCTTCCTCGCATGGCATTAAATGTCACCAATCGCAATATACTGAGTCGCATCATCAGACTCAGCAGCAAGGTGATCAGAGAGGAACTTACCAGTGTAGATGACCTCTACAAATGGAGGGCAAAGAGGAAGGGAAGGCAGATATCTCTGCATCCCAAACACCCCCTAAGTTGCTGTAATAATTTGTTATCATATGACCATCATTTTCAGCTGCATCAGCTGAGAATCAGTTGCTCTCGACATTCCTGCATAACATCCATTATCTGTCATCTAAATGAATGATCTACCCTCCCTCCCTCCTCCAATGTGTGTCTGGCTGCTGTTATTGTTCACACTGGATTTCCTATTTGATATGTGATGACAAACTGTTCTTGCTGTGATCTGTAAATTATATTTCCTAATATGCACTTTACCTATTTTGTTTTTTAGTCATATATAATTATTATAATTTGTTTTTACTGTACTCTCAATATACTTTATTTATTTGCCATTTTATCTCTCAAACACTTTTATTTGTTTTAACTCATTCTTTTAAATTATACTGATTATGTACAGCACTATGCTGCTATATAAATTGGGTACATAATAATAATTATAATACTCTGATATATTTCACTAGATACCTACCTTTACAAATTGTTTCTCCATAACAACTTACCTTTACAAAGTGTTTCTCTATAAGAACTTACCTTTATGAAGTGTTTCTCTATAAAAACTTACCTTAATGAAATGTTTCTCTATAAGAACTTACCTTTACGAATTGTTTCTCCATACGAACTTACCTTTACAAAGTGTTTCTCTGTAAGAACTTACCTTTACGAATTGTTTCTCTATACGAACTTACCTTTACAAAGTGTTTCTCCATAAGAGCCTACCTTTACGAAGTGTTTCTCTATAAGAACTTACCTTTACAAAGTGTTTCATGTCTTACAGGTGTAACTTGGCAAGTGTTGTGTCTTACAGGTGTAACTTGGCAAGTGTTGTGTCTTACAGGTGTAACTTGGCAAGTGTTGTGTCTTACAGGTGTAACTTGGCAAGTGTTGTGTCTTACAGGTGTAACTTGGCAAGTGTTGTGTCTTACAGGTGTAACTTGGCAAGTGTTGTGTCTTACAGGTGTAACTTGGCAAGTGTTGTGTCTTACAGGTGTAACTTGGCAAGTGTTGTGTCTTACAGGTGTAACTTGGCAAGTGTTGTGCTACAGTGTAACTTGGCAAGTGTTGTGTCTTACAGGTGTAACTTGGCAAGTGTTGTGTCTTACAGATGTAACTTGGCAAGTGTTGTGTCTTACAGGTGTAACTTGGCAAGTGTTGTGTCTTACAGATGTAACTTGGCAAGTGTTGTGTCTTACAGATGTAACTTGGCAAGTGTTGTGTTTACAGATGTAACTTGGCAAGTGTTGTGTCTTACAGATGTAACTTGGCAAGTGTTGTTCTTACAGTGTAACTTGGCAAGTGTTGTGTCTTTACAGATGTAACTTGGCAAGTGTTGTGTCTTACAGATGTAACTTGGCAAGTGTTGTGTCTTACCGTGTAACTTGGCAAGTGTTGTGTTTTACAGATGTAACTTGGCAAGTGTTGTGTCTTACAGAATGTAACTTGGCAAGTGTTGTGTCTTACAGGTGTAACTTGGCAAGTGTTGTGTCTTACAGGTGTAACTTGGCAAGTGTTGTGTCTTACAGATGTAACTTGGCAAGTGTTGTGTCTTACAGTGTAACTTGGCAAGTGTTGTGTCTTACAGATGTAACTTGGCAAGTGTTGTGTCTTACAGGTGTAACTTGGCAAGTGTTGTGTCTTACAGGTGTAACTTGGCAAGTGTTGTGTCTTACAGATGTAACTTGGCAAGTGTTGTGTCTTACAGATGTAACTTGGCAAGTGTTGTGTCTTACAGGTGTAACTTGGCAAGTGTTGTGTCTTACAGGTGTAACTTGGCAAGTGTTGTGTCTTACAGGTGTAACTTGGCAAGTGTTGTGTCTTACAGGTGTAACTTGGCAAGTGTTGTGTCTTACAGGTGTAACTTGGCAAGTGTTGTGTCTTACAGGTGTAACTTGGCAAGTGTTGTGTCTTACAGGTGTAACTTGGCAAGTGTTGTGTCTTACAGGTGTAACTTGGCAAGTGTTGTGTCTTACAGATGTAACTTGGCAAGTGTTGTGTCTTACAGGTGTAACTTGGCAAGTGTTGTGTCTTACAGGTGTAACTTGGCAAGTGTTGTGTCTTACAGGTGTAACTTGGCAAGTGTTGTGTCTTACAGGTGTAACTTGGCAAGTGTTGTGTCTTACAGGTGTAACTTGGCAAGTGTTGTGTCTTACAGGTGTAACTTGGCAAGTGTTGTGTCTTACAGGTGTAACTTGGCAAGTGTTGTGCTGCAGCTGTTGGCTTTGGGCATTTCTGATGTGCTCAGCTTTGACTTCATGGACAAACCTTCTAAAGATGTATGTTTGTTTCTTCAAATTTTATTTATTGTTTTTTATCTTCCTTATATGTCAGTTAATACTGGCCCATGCCTGAGAATATATACTATCATATATACTATTTTTATTACAGGAGTTATATAACCAGAAGTATTTACCTCAAAGTTGCGATAAAAGATAAAAAGGTCAAACTGACATGGTTATTTTATATGTTCCACTGAGCAACATATTACTTAATGTTCAATTATTTAATGCTGCATCTATGTCTGATTTCGAGATATAAGTGACTAATTAGTTATGGTATCTGCAGTTGATTTCATAACTTTGTTTAGTTATTGTTACATCCGCTACCTCAGTAATACCAGTTGTCTTACCTGTGCTAACTTACAACTCAATGAAGTTTTCAGTCACTTGGTTCCTGAGAGAAAACATTGATAATATTTGCACAGAAACACAGAACTCTATCACATGTTCACGTAAAATTTCCATTTGTGATAATCACTTGAATTGATTCTGGGTTGAGGTATAATAAAAGTTTATTAACAAAACACACAAAATGTAAAAACAAAAATGCACAAATGAGCCAATGCACTGTAGATTCATTTGAAAAAAGTTGTTTGAAATGAGCATGTGATAAAATCTTCCATGCATCAGTATGCACACATTAGTGAATTTTTTCACACAATGCAAACCTGATTTACAGTGTAAATGCTAATTAGATGTACAATTACCATCCGTACAGAGTCTAGAAGCGGCCTTGCAGCAACTGGAGTGGCTGGGCGCGGTGGCCGTAGCTGACTGCAGTGCACAGGGGAAACTCAAGGCAAGTGGTGGTTCTTCTTTCTGTGTCCATTTTATTACTGACTTAGTGGGAGCGGTGGTTGCACGGTAGAGCGCTGGACTGTTAATCGAAGGGACGGACAGTGGTTCAATTCCACTTGCCGCCATTGTTTTGAAACTTAGGCAATTTCGTTCACCCCACATTTGCGTGTGTCTTTTCTAAAAGGCGGTGGTCCCTTCTATCTGCCAGGGAAGTAAAAGATCCCACACAGGGGGTAAATGTGTAACCTGTAGTGGACTCACTAATTCTAGAGAAGGACAACTCCTGCGTTAGCCCAAGTTTGGGCTGTTTGGAGGTAACCACCTGAGACCTAAGACATAACTATGTTTGCTTAATGTTACTGTCACCTGTCAAAGTTGCATGTTTTTGACTTGTCTGCGTTGTGTTGGGTTGATAGTCTGTTTTTCCCCGATACAGTTGACTGCTGTAGGAAAACAAATGGCCGCCTTTCCACTTGATCCGAAGCTGGCGAAGATCTTGCTGGTCGCCAGGGAGCATAACTGTTTGTGAGTGTGGACAACAAGTAAACATGTCCTTTGTATTACATCACACTACACATGCCCGTGATGTTATTGTGCATAGATATACAGTCACAGTGGTTCGTATGTTCCCCAATCGGAGTACACTGAAGCCATGCAAGTCGTGTGCTATTGTTCTTTCCTTACTTCTCACAGTTAAATCAGATTTGAAATTAACAGTTTTAAATAAGTTTCAATTGAAAATTGCAGAGTTGGGCGTCTTGTTTTTCACTGGATAATGTTGACGTTTTCCTGTTTGATTGTACACTAGGTGTAACAGGTTGTATTGTACACTAGGTGTAACATGTATTTTACACTAGGTGTAACAGGTTTTATTGCAATTACATTAATGATGTCAGTGCTACAGCCGTCAGATGCTGTGATCACTGAATACTGCATTCTCAGTGACTTGACATGAAAATCGACTGCATCACTTCAACTCAAGATTTCAGATGCAATAACACATTTTATCAATAGCAACACCATGTATATTCTGAAAGTTTAATACTCAACAATTAATGTAGTTATGATTTTAAAAAAAATATTATTCGTAAACCTGACAAATATGTCATTCACAAGCAGCATAATGACTGAATATACAGCCGCTGTTAGCTGCAAGTTTGCCTCCATCGGTACTGTTTACAAAGTCTGTTTTCGCAGGCGTAATTTACTTACAATGATCATCGCTGGCTAAATATGACAAATTACATCACTGATATTATAAAAGCAATACATCTAAGTAAGTCGTTACATGATAAATTGGGGGGACAATCCATGTTCAGTGCTATTGGAATACTGAGGCATCCTGGGACTGTGGCATGTGTCGGGTAGATCTGCATCATTCTCACTGGATGTACAGCACGGTTGATCACGAGTTTGATTCAGCTAACTTTCACACAGTGTGTGGGAGATCTGTCTGTGGCCACAGAGTCTGTTTCACTGGGGCTGTTGTTCCAGGGATGAGATGTTGACTATTGTGGCTCTGCTGTCAGTCGAGTCCATCCTCCACACTCCACAGAATAAGGTGAGTCTGCGCATGTCATGTGGCGTCTCTTGTTTACAGTTAGCCCTGCCTTGTTCCTCACTCTACAAACACATTATTTCACCGGTGTCGTTTGCAACATATTTGCCATAATTTATTATTTATTTATTTACAGTATATTATTAATTAATCATTACATTTATTAATTAAATATTTTTTTTAGCTGATTTAAAATAATATATATATATAATAATAACAATAATATATAACATATATGGCCACAGAAAAAGTGAGGTCTAAAAATGTTCAGGGATTTCTGGCGCTAGGATAAGTCTAGTGAATGACTGTGAGGATGTTTTGTTAAGTCCTCAACCAGAACACAAGTCCTAAGTTAGACACAGTGCACCATGCATGATGTGTCCAACTCTTGTTTTTTTCCTCCAAGTTTACATCCTAAGTGACACTTGTGAGCAGTTTTCACTGTGTTGACAAGATTCACACACTGGTCACAAGGAGTGTGTTACCCTCATCCTCCATATTACAACACCTACAGTACAACACATGCATTCTTTACTGACCTTCAGAGAGAAATTCATCTCAAGTGTTTGTTTATCCAGATATAAAATAATTGTACATGTATTAGATAATAAATAAATAAATTACAATAGGAATAAAAAGTTATTTATTTAAAATAAGCTAACATTAAATTTAAAAAATAATAAATAATTGCATTGATTGATTAATAATATCCTGTAAATAAATAAATTATAATAAAACCTTCATGATGACTGTAGTGAAATAGGCCAGGAACCATGGTTACAAATAAACGACGTAATTATTCAAATTATGCTGGGTTGGCAATAAACAGCCCAGTGTATTTAGACCATGTGTAATGCTGATGTGCCTGTAAAATTGTGACAGTTTTGGAATTGGCATACTGATTTAGTGTAGAATACTTTTTCTCAGGTAACAAAATATGAGTTGTCCAGTGTGATTTGTTGGTTGCAGAGGGATGAGGCTGTTGCTGCTAGGAAGAAGTTTGTGTCTCCAGACGGGGATCATCTCACCATGCTCAACATCTACCGCGCGTACAAGAGTTTCAACGGCAGCAAGGTAGGGACTCTTGAAATGGTCCCTAATGATATACAAAACAAAATAACTGGAATTGTCTATGCACCTAGAAGTTGACATTCTGGTGTTTTAGAGTTCATTCGAATTAATTGTTACAACATGTGGAGCTATTCAGATGTGAACATTATAATTTATATTACTAAATATGATATAAAACACTGAAATCTAAATAAGATCAATGACAAACTATCAGAGGTTCATGTGTGGCATATCTGAAGAAAAGTAATTATTTTAAAATTAAAATAAATTCTTTACAAAAGGGATAGGCCATGGATGCTTACCAGTTAATGTTTTCATACCAGATATGACAGATGTTAAATGATTATTTGGAGGGTGATTTTTAAAAATAATTCCAAGGTAAATATCAATCAACCAGTTTGGATGTTTAGCCAACTTGCAAATCGTAGAAAATTAGCAATCTTACAAAAGAAATTTGATTTGTGTAATATTTGGTAAATATGAGATACAAATATTTTTGGAAGCTGTTTTCTGCAAGTTTGTTATCAACATTACCAATGCTTGTCATTACAGTCTATGAAATTAAGACCTGTTTATAAAAGATATTACAACCAAAAAAGTAGCATCTATTGATAATATTATTCTGGTTTAACAAGAGAAAAACTATTATTCTGGTTTATGTTTCTTAAGTATTAAAAAAACATTATAGAAATATAGATGTAATATATTTGTGTTTTAGACATTCAAGAAATTTAGCTATTGCATAAACTTAATAACATCATAACATTCTAATGTGCCTGGATGCAAAGAACATTCTTTAAGCAATAGACACCAGCAGTGCGTGTTTTTAGATATGCTAAATTTGAAGCCTGATGTGTCATTTTCAGCAATGGTGTTTTGAGAATTATGTAAACGGACGCAACCTGAAACTGGCCGCTGAAGTGCGGAAGCAACTGCACGAGATCTCGTGTCGATTACAGTTGCCTAGCAACTCCTGCGGCCGCGACACTACACCAATCAGGTGAGCTTAAGGGAGCAGTCATTACTTGTGATGATCCAACCCATTCTAAACTTTCACTGCGAGGTGATACACCAACCGATTATGTGAATTAAAATCCAAATCCCTATTCTGTATATTGGTAACAATAATTGTTATTTACAACATTCCTATGTAGAAACAGACATAATATTATGAGCAGGGGGCTGCTAAAAGAGATTATTCTGTTGTTGTGATACATTAGCAGTTATTTTCCTTCAGTGTTATACTGGGTAATTTGCACAGGTTAATAGGTTAAACTAAATCGCAAACAGATTACTAACCCAAGTTTTGGTTTATCGGAATGCTGAATAAACATTAGTTTAATTGCTTGACTAAGTAACAGTGACTTAGATTTGTTAACAACTGTTGTGTGTCTGGTTATGTACTGATTTTACAAGCGTTGTGTGTCATGTTATGTACTGATTTAACAAACATTGTGTGTCATGTTATGTACTGATTTAACAAACATTGTGTGTCATGTTATGTACTGATTTAACAAAAATTGTATGCCAGGTTATGTACTGATTTTACAAGCATTGTGTGTCATGTTATGTACTGATTTAACAAACATTGTGTGTCATGTTATGTACTGATTTAACAAAAATTGTATGTCATGTTATGTACTGATTTAACAAACATTGTGTGTCATGTTATGTACTGATTTAACACAAATTGTATGCCAGGTTATGTACTGATTTAACAAACATTGTGTGTCATGTTATGTACTGATTTAACAAAAATTGTATGCCAGGTTATGTACTGATTTTACAAGCATTGTGTGTCATGTTATGTACTGATTTAACAAACATTGTGTGTCATGTTATGTACTGATTTAACAAAAATTGTATGTCATGTTATGTACTGATTTAACAAACATTGTGTGTCATGTTATGTACTGATTTAACAAAATTGTATGCCAGGTTATGTACTGATTTAACAAACATTGTGTGTCATGTTATGTACTGATTTAACAAACATTGTGTGCCAGGTTATGTATTGATTTAACAAACATTGTGTGTCATGTTATGTACTGATTTAACAAACATTGTGTGGCAGGCTATGTACTGATTTAACAAACATTGTGTGTCATGTTATGTACTGATTTAACAAACATTGTGTGGCAGGCTATGTACTGATTTAACAAACATTGTGTGTCAGGTTATGTACTGATTTAACAAACATTGTGTGCCAGGTTATGTATTGATTTAACAAACATTGTGTGTCATGTTATGTACTGATTTAACAAACATTGTGTGTCATGTTATGTACTGATTTAACAAACATTGTGTGCCAGGTTATGTATTGATTTAACAAATATTGTGTGTCATGCTATGTACTGATTTAACAAACATTGTGTGTCATGTTATGTACTGATTTAACAAACATTGCAGGCAGTGATGGCTTATTTTCCTGCCTTCTGTTTCCAGAAAGTGCCTCACGGCCGGACTGTTCATGAACTCAGCTGAGTTGCAGAAGGAAGGCAAATATGCAACGGTAGGTGTAAATTAAACAAACAAAGTCAGTAGTAATTATTGTGGTATGACTTTGTTAAACGTATGCACTGTAGAGTATAATTGTCTGCATGGAACTATTTATGAAGGTCCCTTAAATCTTAGAAAAAAATAGCTTTCCACAAAAATTGCATCAATTACTTACCCATATCTACTTTCAGTGTGTAGTCCAATGGGTTACAAAAAACAAACAAATAATATGAAATTTCACCTGTTTCATGACAGCTGTGTATCCTTTTATTTTTCACCTAATTACACTTGAAGGGATACTCCAGTCAGTGAGAGGTTCACAGTACTTACTTACATCTGTATAATATATCGGTTGTGCATAGTAATTATTCACAAAGATCGTTAATAAACAATTATAGTATAATTGTACCAAAAACGTAAACCGCATATGTCGTTGGCACATACATGTTGGAACATTCTGCATCTGTCCAGGGGTGTTCAATTTGATGTGTCCAGTATATTGTGGTTTGCTTACAATAGTCTTACATCACTATCACTATTTCGCGCGAGGCCTCCACGAAGCCTTGACTTTTCCAACAATGCGTCAGTGACATAAATGACGTAGGTTTGCGTCACTGGTATGTGCACCAAGATGGCAGTGCCCTGAATCCAAGATAGTATGCTGTTTTGATACAATTATACTGTAATTAATTGTTAATGATATTTGTGCACAATTACTATGCACAAATATCATTAATGATTAATTATATATCAATTATTATGCACAACCAATATATTATACGTATGTAAATTAATATTGTATACCTCTCACTGACTATAACATGCTAATACCACATACTAAAACTTTAAAACTATATTTCTCAGCTTTGATTTGTTACCATTTAGCCATTACACTTGGGATCATATCTTCATATATATATTACAGATATCTAAATGAAATGTTGAAGAAATTATACTGATGCTATACTGCCTGAGATAAAGAAGAGGAATTCAATTACGTTGAAAATTGTGAATTATATGAATAACAGCTGTGGGTGAGGATATTAAAATGTTGTTACCATTGGCAGCTTCATTTTATGTTAATGTTTGAACAAAACATGAAAGCAGCTTTTTTTTCACTACCAGGTAATTTTTTTGAACATCTGCAAAATATCATTAATACATGATACTTGTAAACATATATTTGAATACCTGCATTTCTACATTTTAAATGGAGGTGTCAGCTCCTCTGCCCAGAATTGGCCGAACTGTAACTTGTAATGGGAAGTCTGATGTCCAGAACGTGGGAAAGTTAAACATCAGGGCTATTCACCTGTCAGTCTCTTTCTTGTTGTCTTTCAGCTGATCACGAGGAAGGCCGTAGCTATTCACCCGTCCTCCTCTCTCTTCATGTGCAAGCCCGCATGTGTCGTCTACACAGAACTCGTCCAGACAACTAAATGTTACATGAGGTGAGTCTTTCCATCGTCTTGTCTGACTCAATGTAAAGGTAAGTTCTTATATAGCGCAGTATCCAATCCTCAGGATTGCTCAAAGCGCTTTACACATTACTTCCCTGGCAGACCTGTTCAATCAAACACCATCTCAACTTCTCTGGGAAGCATCCAGCCACATGCTACAATTAATGCGCGAAGGCTGCTCGTACACATATCCACCACTTGTCTATAGCCAGGTACTTCATTTATACAGCTGAGTGGACTGGAGCAATGTAGAGTGAAAACACTTGCCCAAGGTTTTAACACCGCAGCACAGGATTCGAACCCGGGTCCTCTTAGTCGAGAGTCCGACGCCCTACCCCTGAGCCACGGCGCTCATTAAATTATGTAACCAAGATATTTCCCTCACACAGTTCCACGCCTCTAGGACACTGTACACTGTACTCCTCGTGTCGTGCGTGCTACAGGCTGCCTCAGTGTTTTCAAGCAACAGCAGAAGTCAGTTTTTAAACAGGCTTATTCTGTATAAATTCCATGTGTATGGCAGTGGTGAACTCTGCGTGGGGAGCGGTGGTCGCGCGGTAGAGCGCCGGACCGTCAATCGAGGGGACGGTGGTTCAATCCCACCTACCGCCGTTTCGAAACTTAGGCAATTTCTTCACCCCACATTTGCCTGTGTCTTTCGGAAGAGACACTAAAAGCCGGTGGTCCCTTCTGTCTGGTGTCTATGCCAGGGGAAGTAAAAGATCCCACACAGGGGGTAAATGTGTAACCTGTAGTGGACTCACAAATTCTAGAGAAGAACAACTCCTGCGTTAGCCCAAGTTTGGGCTGTTTGGAGGTAATCACCTAAGACCTGCCGTTTTAGTATCTACTTTTAATTATTATTCTCTCCCTCTCCCAACTTGTCATTTTAATTGGCATTGGATGTTTTTATTATACTAATCTATATACTAATATATACATGTATATATATATATATATATATATATATATATATGTATATATTAATAGTGCTAATGGGAATATATATATATATATATATATATATATAGTATATATATAATATATATATATATATATATATATATATATATATATATATTCTATATATATTTCCCATGTCTGTCCTAGTGGTGACATTAGGCAGCAAACAACATCACTGTGTCACTAAGTTATAAGTAACAATTGGCTTATGAACTCAGTAGTGAAACTGCCCCCAGTGTTCATATTTCATCTGTGTATTTAAGAATCGTCTATTGAGCCATTGTGACGTATTTTGTCTCACAAAGAGAGTTGTCTCTTTCTGTTTCAGGGATGTTTGTGTTGTGGACCCTGACTGGCTGACTGAGGCTGCACCTAAATGCTTCAAGAAAAAGAAGATGTCCACATGATGCAATTTGAGGCATGGCATAGAACAAAAGATAACATAGAACAGAAGATGTCCACATGATGCAGTGTTGGTGACATGGCATAGTACAAAAGATGGCATAGAACAGATGATGTCCACATGATGCAGTGTTGGTGGCATGGCATAGAACAAAAGATGGCATAGAACAGATGATGTCCACATGATGCAATTTGGTGGCATGGCATAGAACAAAAGATGGCATAGAACAGAAGATGTCCACATGATGCAGTGTTGGTGACATGGCATAGAACAGAAGATGGCATAGAACAGATGATGTCCACATGATGCAGTGTTGGTGACATGGCATAGAACAGAAGATGGCATAGAACAGATGATGTCCACATGATGCAGTGTTGGTGGCATGGCATAGAACAAAAGATGGCATAGAACAGATGATGTCCACATGATGCAATTTGGTGGCATGGCATAGAACAAAAGATGGCATAGAACAGAAGATGTCCACATGATGCAGTGTTGGTGACATGGCATAGAACAGAAGATGGCATAGAACAGATGATGTCCACATGATGCAGTGTTGGTGACATGGCATAGAACAGAAGATGGCATAGAACAGATGATGTCCACATGATGCAGTGTTGGTGACATGGCATAGAACAGAAGATGGCATAGAACAGATGATGTCCACATGATGCAGTGTTGGTGACATGGCATAGAACAGAAGATGGCATAGAACAGATGATGTCCACATGATGCAGTGTTGGTGACATGACATAGAACAGAAGATGGCATAGAACAGAAGATGTCCACATGATGCAGTGTTGGTGACATGACATAGAACAGAAGATGGCATAGAACAGATGATGTCCACATGATGCAGTGTTGGTGACATGACATAGAACAGAAGATGGCATAGAACAGAAGATGTCCACATGATGCAGTGTTGGTGACATGACATAGAACAGAAGATGGCATAGAACAGATGATGTTCACATGATGCAGTGTTGGTGGCATGGCATAGAACAGAAGATGGCATAGAAAGAAGATGTCCACATGATGCAGTGTTGGTGACATGACATAGAACAGAAGATGGCATAGAACATGACATTGTTACTGAAGCCAGAAGCAGTAAACCATTATCTTACCAATAGATTGCTCATCAGAAATATGTTGTTACATGTTCGTTTATATTCCAGTGGAGTCTCAGAACTGTTATATTTTTTGTAGGATGATGTGCAAAAGAATATGTCAATTCCATTGTTACTGAGTTGTATATTGAATAACATGATTGATGATATGTGATATGCCTTATTGCATATGTTTTTACTTAGATTTCCAGGGATAGGAAATGGCATAAAATCATGTGAATATAGTGAACACAATTGAACATTCTAGGAAAGTTAATGTAACTGAAACGATAAAATGCTAGTGTATTTACATATTGATCATGTAATCCCATAGATCAATCTAAGAGATACCTGTGGCATATATGAAAGGAAAATGTAATAACAAGTTGATAATGTTTAAATTACCTGACATCAAATCTACAGACCAAACGGGGTAAGAATATGGAAATGGACAACTAAAGGGAAGGATACCTGGATACGCTGCTATGATTAGTGCCAATGCACATATATTGCAACATTGGTAATAAACATGGACCTTTTGTTATTGTTTTAAAATGTAATCTAAATGAATGCAGTAAAATAGAATCAGAAAGAATAACTGCCCTACTGCAAACTTGGCCATGGATGATTGTGTAGTGTGTGTGTGTGTGCATGCATGTATGTACATGTGTGCTGTGTGTGTGTGTGTGTGTGTGTGTGTGTGTGTGTGTTGTGTGTGTGTGTGTGTGTGTGTGTGTTGTGTGTGTGTGTGTGTGTTGTGCGTATGCTGAATATTTTGTTGAATTCATAATTGTGTATATTAAACATTTGGTTAAGGGAATAGCTGTGCTGTTTGGGTTTTGATATCAGGATGGGTTTTCGTGTAATAAAATATGTATATGATTCAGAACAATATTATGTGTCTCTGCTATTTTCTTGTGGTGTATTCTCTAAAAAGGCTTTAGTAAAAACATTATAGTTGTAGATATTGACGGAAAGTCTTCCTGTATGTACAGTTGAACCCCAAATTCATTGGGACATATTGATAGTATCAGCCTGAACGCATGAGTACTTAAGCATATGTGGTTTCTTTAGACAAGCATATGCAGTCAAAACAAAACAAGAAAACAATTTGGACCACGCAGTCTGATAAACATCTTCACATTTGTATACAGATTGTACACATTTCATTTGCACGATCCTACCTACTGTTGTGTAACTCGAAAATCTGTATTTTATACAGTAAATTCTTGTTACGTAACATACCCAAATACAGGTATCAGTTTTTATTACACTAATTACAGAATCAGTGTAATAAAAACTGATACCTGTATTTGGGTATGTTACGTAACAAGAATTTACTGTATAATATACAGATTTTCGAGTAACACAACTTTTTAGTAAGATTATAAATGCAAAAAAGTATTTACTTTCTTGTGTATCCGTCACACAAATGCTTTTGAATTACAAATTCTAAAGGTTGAAGAGCTAGTCATTTGTAATAAATGCAGAGTAGGTTTCCCTCAAAATGCTTTTGTTTTGAATATAATTTTTATTTATGTGCTTTTAACTGCTTTATAATGTTATTTTGTAGCCTGGTAGATAGTAGCTCATTATTAATGTATGCAATAAATACAAATGAAAAACAATATTTACGCTGAATTTCAAATCAAATTTGGAAAACATCAAACAAACCAGTAGACATTGTGGGGTAAAAAAATTGCTAGATCCTAAAAATAACTATAAAAAACGAATTATTACAGTGACAACTACTACGCAATTTGTACAGAAAATTTGGATCAAATATAATGGATGAAATTTAAATCTTAATACTGGCTAAACATATGCGCATATCGATACAGCACCACATCAAGGGCATGCCTTACCATGTGAAAATGGAAATGAGCCATAAAGTGAAGATTAGTTTTGGGTCAAGGTCGTATTGTGCAACATGGCTGTTCCGATCAAAACAAAAACAGTTCTTATTATTTGAAACCAGACTGGCTTACTATATTGTTTTAGGATTGATCCTACAAACCCGTTGAAGGTACTGGACATTCACATAGACGTCAGGGTAGTGCCACGTATGTGTCATATTTAATTGTTAATGCTATTTCGTATGCCGTTGAAGTTTCACTGGTCTGTAAACATCTCCGTCGTCGCCGACAGAGTGAACGACTAAACGAGGGTCGCTCGAGTTCAATCTAAAGCTCTGCTGCAGCGGTCGATTGAAACTTCGCTGTTACTGTTTGATGACTATAGTTAAGTCCAGTTGTATATCAGGAGTCTCACCAATGGGTGTGTACTTTCTTTATGATCATTGACCGAGGAGTTCGGAAATTATGACGCGCGTGTATGTATAGCCCATACTCGCAAGACATGGGTCTTTGCGCTGCGCTACTGAGTACTGTACCCCGGCAGTCGTGTCCGAAAACATTAAGAATGACCTATAACATTATAGCAGAGACTTCGCCAGTCGCCACTGCATCAGCCATGGAAATTGATTCCCATCAGTCTTATATCCATGTTCGAAATGGTTAATAAATAATATAACAACCCATTCCTGTCCTAAAGATAAGATTGCATGTAATTTTTTGTAACATGAACGGCACATTGATCATTTTACATTTATTGCGCATAAACATCACCCGGATATTAGTTAATGCCCAGATAAATGTAAGCCTGACAGAGCTGACGACAATGGCACTAGCGAAATGTTGAGAAAATTTGATCCTATTGAATTTATAAATTCCAATTCTTTTTGCCTTGACCCCAGCCCTGCCTATAACTGTCCACAATTGCTTGCAACCACCCACACATGTTTGCTCAACTAAAGAACATATTATAGTACATATTGTAGTAGTAATTAAATAATTAAGTTAATGACACAGTAGCCATGACAGTTTAGTAACATTACCAGTATTTCTGCATAACAAAGGATACATATGGTGCAGTGATTAGAACATTTGACTGTCAGTCAAAGAAATTCTTGGTTCAGAACTACTGGTTGTCATTTCAAACCTTAAGCAAGTTTGTCCACTCTATCAGTCTATGTCTTATTGTATACATGTCTTTTTATGTCTTTTAAATTGTAATATGTTGTGAAGTGCCACGAACGATTATGGATGTGGCGCTATACCAAATAAATATATTATTATTATGTTCATAGATCCATATCCAGCTGTTTGAATATTTACCTGCCTGGTTGTGGTGGATGTTTGCTTACAAATAGTCTTTCCACAGTAATAGTATTGTTGCACAACCATTCCCGGAGAAGTCAAGATGATGTTTAAGCACGACTGGATACTAGGTTAATAAGTAAAAAACTACATTTTCATACATTTTAAGTTAAGTTTCATGCATCCTTGTTTCAGTGCTCCATCAAGTGTTGTGCTACTGCAGCATCAACTAAACATGATGAAGTTGTTCCAAGTGTCCGCACTAAGGCATGCCTTGAGTTGGTGTCAGATGCGCACGTGTCTATCGAGTGTCAAGTCACTAGTGACACAGACCAAGTGTGGCTGTCATATGGGAGTCATGACACAAAGTGCTGTCATCAGCACCGCTGCTGACAGAACGCACTTTACAGCATGCGCTCCCAAACAGGTATTTGACTTGCGACAACTTCAGTATAACCAGGTCACAATATGTTCTACAATAGCCTTTATTATTTTATTAAGATTACATAAATTATTCATTAATGTTTTTGCAGAATTATTTTAACACGTCACAGTGTTATTATTAGATTGTTAAATGTCACAGCAAATCCACAATATTTTGCTCCTTCAGTCTTTGAGGTTTTTCTGTGCAAAGCTAAGTGAGTTATTGTCCCATATTTATTTTATACGTGAAGCTTTTGAACTTGGTAGATACCTATCAATAGGCATCTTACTATATTTTTACAAACCTGTGTATATTAATATATTTAAAGATTTTTTTATTTATGGCATGAACATATACAACAGTGTATATCAGAGATGGAGTGAGTACAATACAAATGTACTCGAGTACGAGTACGATTACTTTGAACATGCATGAGTACGAGTACGAGTACTCAGAAAACAAATGTACTCGAGTACGAATACGATTACTTTACAATATACTCGAGTACGAGTACGATTACTTTAGAATGTAAGCATGATTACTTTCATGATTACTTTAATGAATATCCTGTTTCTAACATAAAGGCGACTTTCATGGAATCCCTAGGTGTCATTCTTGTTCTGTTGTTGTGTCACTAATGTTCTAACTGATTACTGCTATCCACTATCCAGGTGTTATTATTATTACGGAGTGGCTATACGTCCGGATACGGACAAATAGCCTGGGGGACTATTCGTCCGGATACGGACAAATAGCCTGGGCGACTATACGTCCGGATACGGACGAATAGCGTATGTCGTCCCCCTGGCTATTTGTCCGGACATATTTCTCGCGAGAGTTCAATTCAAATTTGCGCAAGCGGCACAACTGAGATGGATGAGCTGGCCGTTGGACGTGAATTCCCAGACATTCAATGATTATCGGCAGCTGTTGAACACTTTGAACACACCGATTTCGTGCAATTTTATAAAAGGACAGCAGAAAAATAGAGGCAGATATACGTAGAAATACACGAAAGACGCACAACACGGCCATCGAGTATGCCAATATTACGTATGCTTGCGTCCACGGGGAAGAGCATACAAGACCAACTCCAAGGGGATGCGACCTCATCAAAGGTATTATTACGCTTTCTGGATTATTTACAGTCAATTATTTATGCTACGACTATACATACACTATTGTGATACCCCCCACTCAGGCCACTGTATAGCTAATGTTTCATTATGCATTTTACACAGCCCTTTTTATGGTGCCAGGCATTATCAACATGTATCGAGCGATATTAGATGCACTCAACAACAAGAGCGTTCTAGAAAGGGACGGCATAAATATTATGGACTTGTCACATAATAATTATGTCCTAGACGTTATGTCCTAAATTTATTATTAAGTTTTTCTGGTTTTTTTTGCACTTTTTTCTTAAATCTGTTGATATATGCCTGGCCTAGCACTGATGATGGCATTCTTTGTAGAATTTTTTTTGCATTATTTAGCATCTTGTTTTGGGGACATCATCCAAAATATTCATGGTCACCTGCAGCCACCCAAATTCTCACATGCTTTGTTAGAGGGTGTTTCAGTATATGCAGCCAACGGAGTTTGTGAACATTTTCTTTTACTTTCAGTTCATTTAAGAAAGCATGTCCTGCGCAAATCAAAGTCATCGCTACGAAAGATGGACAGCAAAGTTATCAAGAGAGGGCGACCAAAAGGGGCTGAACAGACTGTGATTGGTCTGCCAGCCAAGTGGAAATGTTTCACCAAGCCAGTGGCATTCTGCAAGAAAGATCCTCTAAAAAAAACGAAAGTAAGAAAAAACATCTGGTCTGCTGTCAACCTGGAATTGTATATAATTTGGATTATATTGTATGTAAAAGTAAAGGTAATTTGTTTATATAGTGCAGTATCCAGTCTTTAAGATTAACCAAAGCAGTTTACGCTTTACTGGTAGACCTGTTTAATAGTACACCATTTTATATAATTCATAAGATACAGCCTGTTACTGTTACTAGACATGTTCATGCAATGTTGTTAACATGGTGTTTCAGTCATCCTCAGCTGGCTGGTGGGGAACAGGGAAGACACCGCCCTGGGGCCGTATGCATGGCCAGGGACTAACTCGTGAAACTGGGTATAACTCGGTGGCGAGGTCGCAAGTTCGCTAATCCGGTATGCATGAGCACCGCATAGGCTCGATTTTAGGCTGCTGCCCGCACTTCGACCGCCTATCTCTAGGCTCGCTAGCTAGGAGGTGTAACTCTTAGGCTATGGTGAAAAATGGCGGCCGTGGTAGTTTGGAGAAGTAAACACAGGAGGAATTTGAAGCGAAATCGGGTATTCCGGGATAGGAGGAATCCACTGGATATGTACGACGACGTGGAGTTATACGACAAGTTTAGATTTCGCCGACACGATATCCTTACAATCGTAGATGAACTGCGAGACGAGTTAGAGTACCCCGACACGCGACAAGGCCCCATGCCGGCTACTCTGCAAGTTGTAGTGGCTTTCCGGATGTATGCAAGTTTGTTTCTAGAACTTGGTGGCTGAGATCATCGGCATCGACCAGTCAACCGCATCCCGAACCATCTACCGTGTGACCAACGCTTTGGTCGCTCGGATGCATGAGTAGATACAGCTACCGACGCAACAACAAGCCGACCGGCACAAGGCGAAGTTCCTCCGGCTAGCAGGATTCCCCACCGTGGTGGCATGCATTGACGGGACCCACGTCCGCACGAGCACGAATATGTCAACAGGAAAAAATTTCACTCGATAAACGTCCAGGTAATGTGTGATTTATCAAATAGTTTAAATTTCCCAAAACCTTTATGCAATGCGACTCTGTTGTAACATACTAGGTAATAACCTATTTACTGAACTATTTTTTGAAGTACTTGGAATGAATCTGTGTGTTTTGCGTGTGCATGTGTGTACCAAAGCCACCGTTGTAAAAGTATACGAATACACGATCAAACATAGATTTAAATACAACTTCATAATTGAAATATAAATAAATTGTATTAACTATTTGTAATTGTATTTGACACTACTTAAAATGAATTGATTGTATAAATTTGTATTTAAATTCTTCCCAAAATTATTTGATTTTTTTTCAAATAATATTTAAAGTACTTTTATTTGAGTACGGTTATTATTAAATGAAGAGTTAAATTTCATTCGCTTTTCTTCAGTCAAAATTTTCAGTAGATCATTTGAAAATTGACCACATTTTCTAGTAAGAAAGAAAACCATTATCACTGAGGTCATACCAATGAAAGCAGGGTAAATTGTCTAGTTGTCACCTGTGAGCAGCTTTGTTTTGTTGCTAATAAGACTGCTAACACATATTTGCTCTGTATGGTCTGAGGGGAGGTAGGAGTTTCTCAAACAGCATTACTTGCCTACATTGTTGACATTTGACAGCATACCAACTGTAGCTATATAGGAATATATCATGTAATAAAGACACAAATATGATGATGTATTGATTTGACCACATATACAGGGTCCTTGAATAATTATTATTATTCACTTATGTGAAACACCTATACACTGTACATTGTGAAACAGTTAATTTTGCCTCTTGTGCCAGTCACTGATGTTTCCTCTGATTAAAGTAGCAGCCTTATTTGCACTGGCCACTTAATTCCAATTAGTAACACCAGACACCTGCCCACAGCCACCAGCTCCTACTATTGTTTGTTCAAGTGCTCCTTGCAGCTGATAGATAAACACATGGCTACACTTTGAGGACAGTATAGTATATATAGAGATTCCTGCATGCTTGGTGTTTATTGCTTGAATGAAAAGGGTGTTTTAATTATGACAGATCAAGGGAATTATGTAGGATACTTGGATCTTTTTACCTATGTTCACTTTTTGGTATTTGCATGTTTAATGCTATAAATGTGTTTAAATGCAAAAACATTCAGGTACTATTTTACTGTGTCATTTAAATTTAACAATAAAGTGCTGTTTGAAATGCATCAGTTACAAAAGAAATAATTTTATTTCACCCCTGTCCTAATGACCACTTCTAAATAAAATTTAAGACACGGTTTTGTTTCATGCATAAACTAGTAATAACTACACAATATAAAGTATTAAAAAAAATACATGTCATCTGTCTCTGTTGCAGTTGATATGTGATGCTGACATGAGGATTATGAACTGCACTGCCATTTGCCAAGTGGCCGGGTTCAGCGCAAGATTCCAGAATCCTGAGGGAATCGCAGCTGTTTGCAGCATTCGAGTCGCCACGAAAATCATTGACTGGTGTGTTTCTTGGGGACAGTGGGTATATATTCTCTCAACGATCCTCAACACGCGGAATCAACAGGAATGGTCATACACAGATGCCCACTGTGTCAACATAGCTGTCAAAGTAGCAGTTAACTGCTGCTTTAGTGGCTCCACTTGCATAAACCAGCTGGCACCTGGCTCAGGCTGTGGTGGAGGTTCTGGCAGTGGTGCAGGCATCACAGATGATGAACATCTGGAATGCCAAAACATTTCCTTTAGTAACTTATTTGAATTAGTACGTGTACTTTATTATTGACATAGTCAATCATGTTTTCTGTAACTGAAGAATAGAGTCACTATACCTGTATGTCGCCATGGTTCAGTCTTACCCAACATGCTATTTACTCACATAATATACAAGATGTTCACTAGATTAAAAATGTATGTACACCCCCAAAAAATGTGTGTGTGTGTGGTGTGTGTGTGTGTGTGTGTGTGTGTGTGTGTGTGTGTGTGTGTGTGTGTGTGTGTGTGTGTGTGTGTGTGTGTGTGTGTGTGTTTGTATGTGATGTGTAAGTATGATTATTGTTTAGAATTTAGAAGGTGACAAATCATTGTAGATGTGACAAAGTGTGGATATTGACCTCTGTCCTATTATGTAACTCTACCAGTCACCAATTTGGGTTTTTTGGGGTATGTGATGTGTAAGTATGATTATTGTTTAGAATTTAGAAGGTGACAAATCATTGTAGATGTGACAAAGTGTGGATATTGACCTCTGTCCATTATGTAACTCTACCAGTCACCAACTTGGTCCACCACCAACTCTAGGGCTGACCATGCTCTTGTGTATTGCTATTGTAGTATAATTCCCTGGTCATGGATGCCTGTCACTTTATGGTGACTGCCTGTAACTTGAGTCCCCCACTTGCTATTTTTATGATGGCTCTCTCTCTCTCTCTCTCTCTCTCTCTCTCTCTCTCTCTCTCTCTCTTTTTTTTTCTGGGAAGTTTCAATTATTAGGATGCTTGATGCAACCCTCAATGTTTACATAAGCTGTTTGACATTGCTAATTAGATATGGAAATCAAAGATTAATTGAGATTGCTCACCCATGCATCATCCACTGGCAGAGCCATAGCCTGCCCATCACCTGTGTCCAGCATGAAGCTGTCTGTGCCTTGCACTGAAACATGAACTTTATAAGTTTTGTAAATATTACATATTTACGTATTGTGTTAATAGGTTATTTTCATTGTATCGTGTATGAGTTGCATATTACTGTACATAATAATTATTTTGTATAACAGTTCTGCATAAGAGTTTCTTTCACAATACAACTGTTTGTAGCACTCAAATCATTATATAAATTTGAATATAGGCATATGTTTGATTTACTAATGGATGTTGAACTATTATAAATAAAGTGTCATGATATGTTCCATTAATGCATTTGGTTCATTTTTATCGAAATGAGAATTATAGTTGTAATAATTGTACTCCAACAATAATTACATATACTAGTATATGTTTTAATATAAATTTATTTTGTGTTATAATTTATGCTATCAACAAGTCTGAAAACAGTCAGTCCTCGCTTTAGGGCCACTTAATTTTGTTGTAATATATCACAAGCATAAATATCACAAAATAAAATAATTAAATTTAAATAAAAAACACTGTTTGGGATTTTATTTCATTTGTTTTTTTTTTTTTTAGCAGAGAAACACTGTAGTAAATAAGGAATTGTACATAATACGGTGACACTTGAAAGTACAACACACACCACAGGCAGTAATCATTTGTTTGACGAGATGTGGATACTCACCATCAATTCCGTTGTCACATCGCCATATCGGTTCCTTCACCAATTGTATCCATGATGATATCAGCATACAGTGGAGGTGTGCTTGGTGGTCTGCCTACCACTTTTCCCTGATCACAAAGATTTCAAATCTTTCCCCTTTTGTTTAGGTCGTCCTCCGTTCTTAGACTTAGCGCCATCCCGAGCGAATTCACTTCAGCGTTGAGCTCGCCTCTCGCCAAACTTCCTTTTTATTCTTTGTTACCGAATTTTGTAACTTGCTCATCAAAATACTTTTTTCGTTGCCGATTCCCTCAATTAAAAATATTATTTCGTCATCTCGACAGGTCGGCTTACGCTTAACTTTTTCTCTACGCGCTTCCCACCTTCGCTGACTTCCGTGCCAAGCTTAATGTAAACAAACACTGACCACGTCCTGCGATGAACCGCCGCTTTGACCCTGTGCGTCACCGCGCGCGTGCGCAATGCGGCACAATTCGTGGGGAATCCCTGTTTCGAAGCGGTAATAGCTTTTCAAACTGACTCTCAGGACCGCGGTCTGCAGACCAACTATGCGGCGGCTAAATCGCACTGCGACCGGCTCATGCATACCGACTGAATCACTCGCTAGGCCACGGCACAGTTAGTCGGAGGGTAGTGCCTGTGCGGCGCCTAACCTAGTCTGGGGACATGCATACCGCCCTGGCTGGCACTTTGATTGAGAGAGATGATGTCGAAGTCCGCCCCGAGCGTCTTCCAGCTAAAATAACAGATCCAAGCATTGATGTGTATCGTGACGGTTCGGTTGATGACGGCCACACCTCTCTGGCATGCGATTTGTGTCTAGAATGGTACCACCTAGCATGTCTAGGAAAGAAGTCTCGGCCAAGGACGTGGATTTGTGGGAGTTGCCACACAGCTGCTCATACGTAGGATGTGATAGCTGTGCCTTTATAGCACTACTAAAACAACTTGAGTGAATTATGGTGTACAACATTGCCCCTCATGTTAACCTTGCTGTGTGTGAAAGTTTGTGAATCAGTCGTAAATTGTCCCAGTTTCTGTTTTATCGGCAGGTCTGGCATTGTGAGGACAAAAAATTTTTTAGAAACATTCCAAGGCTGTGTTAACAAGATCTCTGGTTGAGCTATAAGATTGGAACTGATGTGATCGGATTTTTTATAAATGGAAATAATTTGTATCTTTAACATGCTTTTGTAATTATGGTTTATAAGGTTTGTTTACTTTACTTTGGTAATTGAAGCCATTGGTTCTAAATGGTGTATTTTTTTGTTGTACGTTCTGTATAATGGTATTGCATATATGTAAACCCAATACTACATGTGTTAGATCTTATAGTGTGTGTGCACATGAACCAGTATGTTTATTACTTTTCAAAATTAAGATGTGGGTGGATTTATGCATATTAGGTGTAGTTTATACAGAGGCCTTTTATTTGTGTATTTTACTTATTTATTTACGTTTATTACCTTTGTAAATGAAGATGTGGGTGGATTTGTGCACTGAGGCTAGTGTAGTTTATACACGAGAACGTATGTGTGTAATTTGTATATCCTGTTTTATTTATTTGAACCAGTATTAAGAACAAAAATTAAGATGTTGGTGGATTTATGCACATTAGGTGTAGTTTATACAGAGGACGTGATTAACTTGTATTGTATATCTCGTTTTATTTATTTGAACCAGTGTTTGATTGGTCTTTTATTTATGTATTTTACTATTTTATTTACGTATGTTTATTACCTTTCTAAATGAAGATGTTGGATGATTTATGTACATTAGGCTAGTGTATTACCATTCTGTGTCATATGAACTTTCTGTTTTTGATGTTCAGTATTAAAGTCATCTCTGTTTACTCATGTGTTTGGTGTTATAAAATAGGCCTCCCTAACGAAAATATTACAACTACAGATAGTTTATACAACAAATGATCATCATTTTCATTACCTCTTGATATAACATACTGCAATAATTATATTTTAAATTTCATAGATATATTATTTCGGACCACAGTTTATAAACGGTATTTGAATTCATTATTTCGCTTTCGTAATTTTAATCATGATTAAAAACTAGTAGTGGCGACATCTGGCGATGGTACATAGATTTTTGCGTAACGTACAGCAAACAAAATTTACATGGGTTTTGCCATATTTCTATAAAAAAGGGAATCGGACAATTCAAATAAAGGCCGAAAATGAAACAAAGTTCAAGTAAGTCGCTTGTGTTGTGTAAGTGACATACTATAATAGAACATGTAAATAAAAATTTGCCGTATTGTGATTATTTCAGAAGAAACAGTTATTTAAACATAAACACAAACATGCCTTCTTAATCAATAGTATAGCACTCACGTTCGGTCACGTAGCATATGGCGCGATGTCGGGCTATTTGTCTGTATTTATCCGGTCAAATAGCGCATACGCAAACATGTCATGGGCTATTTGTCCGTATCCGGACGAATAGCGTATACGCAAACATGGGCTATTTGTCCGTATCCGGACGAATAGCGTATACGCAAACATGGGCTATTTGTCCGTATCCGGACGAATAGCGTATACGCAAATATGGGCTATTTGTCCGTATCCGGATGAATAGTCCCCCAAGCTATTCGTCCATATCCGGACGAATAGCCACGGCCTTATTATTAATAATTAGACCCCTTTCTCAGGTATTGGATGAATCATTTAATGCTGGATTAATAATTTAATTTATGGTTTCTGAATCAAATACAAATAGGAGGCATTTTTAAATTTCAAATACACATGATCAAATACATTACAATAACAACACTTCAAAACCAGGGGGGCATATTCAAGAGTAGTATATCAGATGGGTCCAGACATGGGATCAAATACATTTGTATTTGAAAGTATTTAAATACTTTTTAAAGTATTTGTGTTTGATGTTTAGGAATTACTAGTATTTGTATTTAAATACTTTCCTAAAGTATTTGACTTGTTCAAATATTTTTTTGAAATACATTGTCAGTATCAACATTTCTTTTTCACTGTCACATGTAATACCTGCCAAACTGATTACCTTAATGCACTGCAACTTCACCCAACAGTGCTAATTACTGATGAAGACACTTAACAGCAGGCTTCCCCTGGCCCTGTAGTGACCACAACTTGTGTTTGCTCAGAGCCAGAGGATGGACCTAACAGTGACCATAGGTCAATATCCCCTTTTGTTGTTTAGTCAGGCTTCAATTTGGCACCAGGTTATTCTGGTTTCCTGGCTGACTTTGAAGTTGAGCCTTCCTCACAACATCCTAGCAATGATTAACAGTGTCTCTTCTGAGGGCAACATAGGCGTTATATTATTATGGACCTCCTGGCTTAACATACAAACAATATATTTTGGCCTTTACCTCTTTCAGTCAGTTGTCATTGTGATGCAGTTAGCAATAACAATACTCCCTAGCACTGGTCTGCCTGTCATCATATGAGCAAAACACTAATTATGCCTATAAACTAGATGTCTCAATATGTGTTGCTTTTCTTTTACCTACATAGTAATACAAAATGAAAAGTATTTGAAAACAAAATATATGAACAAGTATTTGAAATACTTTTCAATGTATTCCTATTTAAATACATTTATATTTAAAAAGTATTTGTAATCCCTCAAGAATATTTGTATTTAAATACATTTCAATGTATTTGACCCCGTGTCTGGATGGGACAAACACAGAATGGTTGTGGATTTAGACAGGTTTACAGTTTGCACTTAATTAAACATAATAGACAGGGATTTAGCAGCTAACTGCCCAGACCCAGTCAGGATTCTGGATGTTGGAAACATGACCAGTCATTCACACCATACTGACAGAGCAAACAGCACAGGTGGGGCTGTGGCCTGGCTTCTAAAATTACAAAGCAAGATGTTACAGGATGCTTATCTCCTGCAGTGCTTCCCAGGTACTATCACAATATAACTTGTACTTTGTACTAAGCAGGAGGGTGAGGAGATGTTGCTTCTCTGGGAAGAGAAGGTATTAATTAGGGAAATCTGACTGAATATTTATTTAACTGAAATGCTCAACAGTAATAGAAAATGAATACCTTGATTATGATTACATTTATTAGATTACTTCTAATATTGCCATTTTTATCTGTCTAATATATTTGCTTGCAACTGTTCATATGAAAAAATGTAATCGTGAGAAGTAATCGTGAGTACGATTACTTTGGTAATGTACTCGAGTACGAGTACGATTACTTTCCTTCGTACTCGAGTACGAGTACTCAAAAAG
>JAODUO010000889.1:57500-80000 GCA_025642075.2 Ridgeia piscesae | reverse complement strand
AATTTTTTTAAGATATCAAAATACCGTAATGATGAGTTTTAACTGTTGCCCTTGATTTCTTCAATGGATTTGTGTAAGCTGGTACAAATAAGACTGTAAGACAGTTACTCTTCTGTGTAGAGGTATGTAAAATTAACATGCACCCTTTGATTGGTTTTGGTGTGAATTTCTCTGAGGAATTGGGATGTAAGTTTGAGTTGCTCAATTACACATGTCAGTTGAATTCGGACATGACGTGCACTATGTGTGACGTATACTGTGTGTAACATGCACTGTGTGTAATGTGTCACATGCACCATGTGTCACATGCACTGTGTGTAACATGCACCATGTGTGACATGCACCATGTGTGACATGCACCATGTGTGACATGCACATTTCGAGAATGATGTGTGACATGCACCATGTGTGACATGCACCATGTGTGACATGCACCATGTGTGACATGCACCATGTGTGACATGCACCATGTGTGACATGCACCATGTGTGACATGCACCATGTGTGACATGCACCATGTGTGACATGCACCTGTGTGACATGCACCATGTGTGACATGCACCATGTGTGACATGCACCATGTGTGACATGCACTATGTGTGACATGCACTATGTGTGACATGCACTATGTGTGACATGCACTATGTGTGACATGCACTATGTGTGACATGCACTATGTATGACGTGTAGGTGGACCTGGTTGACGTGAGTGATGAGTTCCAAGTGGTGGCAGTCTTCCCTGAGGACTACACAGACGCACTGCGGGTGTGTAACACAAGTCTGACCTCCGAGGGACGACCAACTGTCCTCTCCTGTAACCGTGACCCCAGACTTCCTTCCTTCGGCTGTCGAATTGTTCTGCCCACTGATGCAGAAGGTATTTGTATTTGTGATGCATAAGAAAGGTCAAAGTACAGTAATGACCAAAACATAAGATTCTCAGTCAGGAGTACTTGGTTTTCAGACCTGTTGGTATAGGTTCAGATGATGGATTTGTCCCGTCCATAATGTCTACAATATAAGTGCATTATATTGCTGGTGCAGGATCTGTTGAATAAACCTTTCTGACTTGCCATTCTCACTTGGTCGCTTAAAGACATCTGATGCAGCCTATTCACCTCAGAATTAATACAGTAATGTGATCATTCATGGCAGCATCAATATAATGCAATTAGCTTACTAGAATAACCTTGTTGAAGACACACACTGTATAATCCCCAGTAGCCAGGCAGTGTGCGCATGCAAAAGCTGGGTGTACATCTAGTAATTTGTCACAAAACATAAGTAGTGCAACGTCTCAGTGGTGGATGAATCTGCCAGTTGCAACTACTGAACTCATTCAGTGCTGACACCAAAAGGATGTAGAATACACCAACATTTACTCAGCAGAAAACGTTATTACATTTTGGCATCACCTGTAACCTATAGGTAAATCACGCCTATCCTTCCTAGCTTCTTAGCACATTCATCCAATTGTTAATGACCTTTGCACTGCCCTTGTCTATGACAATGCTTAATGCATGGGTTTTAATTGTGCCACTGAGCTCAGATCCTGAGGATATTGGCACTATAGAAGTTATTGATTATTATTAGGAACAAAACAAGGACTCAAAGAGGAAACATGCTAAACTTCGACATCATGAACATATCTGCATCCAGAATCAGTTTACACGCTGATGATATGTCATGTTTGATATGTAAAATGTGTGATGGTGGATTGGGTGTTGCGCTCCAGGTTCATCAGCAATAGTGAACAGCAAGGAGGTGTCTGGGGGCAAAACTTACCATGAGAGACGCTACATGCTGGGACTACCTGAGGGCACACTAGACCTACCTCCTGGCCACTGCACCCCACTGGAGAGCAACGCAGTGTTTCTTAATGGAGGTGGGCCACTATCAAGTGCTTCAAAAGTTTGTTGGCGTTCAGAAAGGCATCAAAACACACATGTTCAAAGCACATTACAGCTGATATATAATCCATCACATTTGAGGATGTTTGAATACCCTGACACATATGTATTGTTTTGACTGTGTGGATCAGTATTTATTTATACGTGTGTGTAGTATGTGGTATGGTTGTAAATACAATAATAATTAGTATACATTTTTATTTATCAAATATTATGTATTTATAGTGTGTAATTAATAGTTTTAATATGACTAATTTGATGTATTCTACATGTTTTATCTGTATGTTACTTTACTGTTTTTATAACACCAGTTGAGAGGTTGATTGTTATTATGCAGCGCTTCGTACATGGTGGATTTTGCACTTTAAATATTATTACTTCCCTGGGGCTGGTTTCATGAAGCCATTGAGAATGTTCTTAACACTAAGATGATTTGTCTTTGTAAATGATATGATTTTTTCAATAAGCAAACAGGAGTTTATGCAGACTCATGCCATTAAATAATTGCAAAACAGTCTTGAAACTTTAAAATATTCCTTTTCATAGTCAAATCACTTGTGTTTTCACACAGCGTTTCATCTCCTTACAACAAATGTCTGTAGGTGAATGTTTCTAGATGATGGCACATTAGCCTTACAGACATTCGTTCAGTGTCACCATATTTCTTACAAAATTTCCAAGAAACAAATTAATTTCACTTAGTCTTTAAGATGGGTTCTTTTGTGAGCCATGTCTGTCATTGGCAATCATGGTGCTCCAAACTGCACGGTTGGTTGTAGTCTGTATCAGTTCAGTTGTGCTCCTTTGACACCATGTTGACAGACTGTATTGTTTGTATTTGTCATTGTCCTTTGCATCTCTTCCCTCCAGTCAGGGTATATCCATCTCACTGCTTCTCACAGCCCTGTTTAGTGTTGAGTCTTTATGCTCACCCCGTTCTGTTGGCAGTGAGCTTCACAAAGGGGTGTTACCTGGGCCAGGAGTTGACTGCAAGAACTCACTACACTGGCATCATCAGGAAGAGGCTAATTCCAGTCACATTCACCAGGTGATGCCACCTGTCTATTGGTTTCCATTTCATTAATCAGTGTCTGTTTTCCAGAATGCTAGCACTGGTGGGAATTTAGAAATTAGCGTGGCAACTCTGAGAGTTGAAGACAGGTTTGATCATTTTCATATGTCAGCTCTTTTACCTGATCTGGCATAACCACCAGGTTAAAGGGATTAATGGCTTATAGCAAGCATCCTCTTGCCAGGGGACAGAAATAAAATAATAAATATACATATCTAGCTGCAACTATTCGATATGCTTTACATGTACATGTAGTAGATATAAATTAAAATAATTTCTTAAACATGCGACTAAAATTATCTCTACATTATCATTGTGTATAAAATTTATAAATAAAGAAAAATATAGAAGGCTAAAATATGCAAATCTACAATGTTATTTAAGAAGGTAGAATCAAAATATAATCTTTAAAATTCTGTTTACGAATGATGCACAGTTACGACTTCACAGTTCATAATTATATTGTCACGTCAGCAATTAAAATATTGGTTAAAATGTAGAGAAGCATGGTAGATGTCATCGGCAGTCATTACATTTGGTTCAAATGACCAACTGCTGTAAGTGTCATGACATTACAAATCATCATGTTCCTTTGACCATAACTATAATTATTCCTTATTGAGAAAGCAAAGTTAACATTTCTCTTTGATATGGAGAGACCCGGGAGAATCTTAGATGTTTAACAGGGGAGACAGAGACATCTAACCATGGTTTATTCTTCCATTTCCAGTGAAGAGTATCTTGCAAAACCTGGCGATACAATTGTCACCGCAGACGGAAAGAACTGTGGGAGGTTTCGGAACGCCGTCGGCAAGCACGGAATTGCACTGCTGCGTGTAGCCGACGTGGTTGAACACCAGGGAGCGTTTCTGGTGAAGAACGAAGACGGGAATACAGTTGGTGAAGTGACGGCTCATATTCCGCAGTGGTGGCCCCAGCAAGACGACTCGGATGACGTCATCAAAGACGTACTCCGTAGCTCATCCGACAAGAACTTGTGGAGCACGCTGAAGAGTGGCGTTCAGTGATAGCAGGGACTTACATATGTGTGTGACGTTTTCAGGGAAAGTAACAATTTGTATTTATGGACAGAAAACAGGGGATGTGACACAATGAGCAGGGGGGTTCAAATTTCTGTCCTGGTAACAGTTGTGTGCACAAGCATATAAGAACCATGGCACTTTATTCCAGTTTGACAGAGGTCATTGTGTGAGCTGAATTACATTAACATCGACCAAGACTTTACTACTACTGAGCTCCTTTCAGTTTATGGTTTTATCCATAATAGAGAAATGGCAAAGGTGCACTGTTGAGATGATATTGTGACAATATATTCTGTGAACATTGTTAACATTATTGAATGAGTAAGTCAAATTACCTTTCAAGAAATTGTGTTCAAGATATTTTGACTGAAATAAAAATTGGGTTGTTGCGAGGTGATATAAGTTAATATATAGACAATCGAGGACAGAAGAACCTTTTACATGTAACGAGTGCTTGGTTATCTAATATTTTATAAAGCTATAATATGATGCCCTGTTATAAAGGAGTAATTATAAATATAATCAGCACACTTAACTTAAAATGCTGACTGATCTATTAATTCAAATGACATCATTTATCATTCCTGACACATTTATGATATTCTGAGTTATTCATTATCAGCATTTGTTTGATAAATTTCTGCTTATGTATTTGTAATTATGAGGAATGTTTATGTTGCATAATATATTATTGTTTTTGGTTATTTTCGATGGCACCGTTTATATTATTGATATCAGGATGCTGCAATTGATGTTGTCTTTACATTTAATATCAGTTACCTTTTAAAAAGTCTGGCACTCTAACAGGATACCAAATTGTATTTTTATGGGAGGAACAAGTTAAGAGGCTTGCTTTCCCAAATGTGTGTCTTTCGTGGATACCTCACTAGACCAGGATAATGCTTTGACAGACGGGTAAGTTTTGTTTTATGTGACTTTTGAAAAAAATTCACGAACTGCATGACGTATCTCTGTGAAAATATAGCATTTGACGAATTAGCATTTGGCGAGTTGACAACTGTACATCAATGCTAATATACAAGACAGGGATATCCAATAGTATCTAGGTAACAGTGCACCTACATCTATATTTGGATTTGTCTTTTTTAGTTCTTCTATTGTGTATCCTATTGTGAGTCACGGATGTTTCTGCTGACTTATTGTGAGCTGTCAGTGAAATCATGGATGTTTCTGCTGACATATTGTGAGCTGTCAGCGAAGTCATGGATGTTTCTGCTGACTTATTGTGAGGTGTCAGTGAAGTCATGGATGTTTCTGCTGACATATTGTGAGGTTTCAGCTGACTTGACATTAAATGCATAGATTAAATTATGACCTCGTTGACCTCCTGGGTGTTGCATTTGTATGTATTATTATCGTAACACTCAGATAGTGCTACATGTCCTCTCTCTCCCTTTCCACCTCTCTCCACCTCCACCTCCTTCACACTATCCTCTTTCCCCTACTGTTTCTTCCTACTTATTCTCCCTCTATAATCTATTCCCCTCATCCTACATGATTTCCAGCACTCACTTTATCATGCACCCCTTCCCTCATTCCCATTCCCAATTCATTAGGGTCATGGATATTTGCACATTCGACACGAATTGCGAAGGTATGTATGCTATTCAAGGCAACTTTGGTTTGTCTGTGTGTAATACCTGTCATGCTGCATTGTCATTTCACTGTCACAATGCAATGCTTCAATAGCCGTTGGACATTCTTAGCCTAATTTGCCATGCATGGCAGCCTCCAACAATAGCCACATCACTGTCACCTGATAGTTGCTACAAACAAAAGACTGAAGTCTACAACGACCAAAAGCATGGATTCGTCGAAGTGCACTTGGGGTCCAAATGCAGTTCTGGTTTTCAGTGCAACACCAATTTCACGTGTTTATGGTGGGGTCGGGTGCAGCGTATCCTACGATGTATAGGAAATGATTCACAGTTGATTCTCAATGTGGTTCGCTATGAGATGTATCGTATTATGTATCTACATTTAGAAATAATTCCTTACTGCATTTTATGAAGGATGAAACACTGGCGATGTGCGCGCCATCTTAGTAACACAACTTCCGTTAAGTTAATGAATCTGCATAGATAATAATTATACTTATGCATGGTAACATGCTTGATGTATCATATAACCGAAGTTTTAATGCAATGCTACAACATAAATAACGTCACTGGATAAAGCTTACGTCTTACACGTTGACACCACAATTTCACCAGCTAAGCCTCGAAATTGTATATAAGCAAATAAAATGGCTACCTTCATTGCAACATGGCGGTAGAGTCTACCAGTGACGCTCGCACTACGGAGAGTCACATCCGGTCTGGCGCACCGGGCTTTGGGGCAGGTAAAACCCTCCCATAGAAACACTTCCGGTGGAAGTCGGTAAGTTGTGAGGGATGAAGGTTGTGACCTTCCTTGTAAGGTGAGATTATGAGGAGCAACCGATGTGGTGGCCGAGCCTTAGTAGCTACATTAGTTTATACTGTAGGCGGTATGTACCCAGTGTCTCTCACTTCCGATTCTCTCTCATTCTCGAATTTTTTTTTTGAACTTATTTTTAAAAGTCGGTCAAACTTATACATTAACTGTTATTTTTAAGGGTATATCATAAATATTAACTGATTTTAAGGATTGTATCACTATTCAAATGTTTTACCAGCTTTTAATGTTTAAAAAATGTCTTTTATGATTTTCTTCGTACTCAACAACATAAGTTCATGATACGTTTTACCTAATTTGTAGTATATCATGTTTGTGGAAAAATACGTTATTGAAAGATATAAAAATGCTTGAACTATTTTTATATCTTATAAATGTGGAATTTCCACCATAAGTGTATATTACTTTGGAAGTTTAGTGTTGGCCTTAAAACAAATTTATTTTAATATTCATTGATAGATTTAATTATTTCTTATACAGCGCTCATCCAAATAACTCCTCTGGTGTGCATTATAATGGTACAACGAATTAATAGCATAACTGAAATTATAAATATTTTAAATTTATATGCCTTAATTATCTCCTGTCCCATTTGTAGTATGCTGTGTAATTATTCGTCTAATACAATTCAATTCGTTTTTTCATTCATTCATCGATCCACCAATTGGGAACTGGCTCTTTTGAAAATGTGTTATTATAAGTTATATCGATGATAATTGTTCTATTCGCATTTCCCGTGTCGTTTGACATACATAAGATAACGAACTAGAGGCAATGCAGGCTATTGTTAGATGACCTAACGTGGTTTGGTGTATTAATCATCACTAAAAACGTGTGCTTGTCGGAAACAGTTTTACTCGTTTTGTATTGTAATACATAATTTCATGTGACGCAGAATGTGCTTCTACAAAAGAAGAGTTCAAAACCTCAATCAGCAATCTTGTACAGAAAAGTGAGCGTGTGCATGTTTTTTTAGATCGTATACTAAATTATGTATTCCTGTCAGATTATATGAATTCATATTTTTCTAACAGTATACTGTAAAATGCAGTTGTGACTGATTGTAGCGATAATACATTGTTGTAATGCAAAAACACTGTCAGTTGGTTGTCTAACCGTTTTAATCACTTGCACAGTTTACGGTAATGTCGGTTCAGTGTTGTGTGTGGCAGGTTCACACCCTGCTGGTGTTCCTTATGCAAACATTACATGTTGTGTGCACACGCATTGATTCCATTTTCGTAAGTTCAGTTACGTTTGAGTTAACTCGGAACTACGTCGAATTATAGTCAAGTTTGTGTATCTATAAATGTATACATGTGAGAATATTAATGCTTTCTTCACATATATCATGCACCTCGGTTGACAAACCAACATGGATTAATATTCAACCCCCACAAAATAACGTAAGAACTTTACGGGCTGTATAAAAAGGCAGATAACACGTATCTCACTGGCAGCATCATGCGATCAGCGTCAGAGTTCTGCCAACTCATCAACGTAAGTATAGCAACAAAGACTCTTCTAGAGGTCAGCATAGAATCTGTCGAGGACTGCAGGAGCAATGTCAGAGCACGGCAGCTGCAAGAAGTTAAAGATATAGGTAATTATTTGGTCCGTGCCTCAGTGGTGAAACGTGAGCTCAAGATCAGAGGAACCTCGATCGGCGGAGACGTCCATCCGATATGTCATGGTTGGTTGGCTACGAGATTGGTACTGGAAGAGAGGATAAAGAGAGAGAGAGGTGATTAGCGGAATGGGGCAGGGGCAGATACATATATAGATACAAAGACGGAGGCGGAGGCGGAGGCGGAGGCGGAGGCGGAGGCGGAGGTGGAGGCGGAGGCGGAGGCGGAGGCGGAGGCGGAGGCGGAGGCGGAGGCGGAGGCGGAGGCGGAGGCGGAGGCGGAGGCGGAGGCGGAGGCGGAGGCGGAGGCGGAGGCGGAGACGGAGACGGAGACGGAGACGGAGACGGAGACGGAGACGGAGACGGAGGCGGAGGCGGAGACGGAGACGGAGACGGAGACGGAGACGGAGACGGAGAAATAGATGATGAACGCACTTGAAAAAGGAAGTGCTGGTGAACACACTTAAAGAGAAAGACGTGGTGATGGACCTGATTATGGATATGAATTTTATTAACTGGACTTAAACCATCTGCTGATAACATTGTGAAACTGTGCATATGCATGAACCAGTGAACCTGTATAGTTTCCCAGTGCGTATGTACGTTGTTTAGTGCTACTAAGACTTTATCGCACAGCGGTTTGGTACTGTTGCATGTTTTTAATATTCTATATATCTACAACTGAATGTTTGCCATTTGTGAAATGTTTTGACAATTATGTGGCAATCAACCTTTTTCTTAGGGAATGGAAATATTTGTGTAAATGAGCACATGAACATTCACTGCAGAGGGGTAACAGAGCTGATTAAGTGTAAAACTACATAGTAATATGTTACAGTTGATCTAATTTCTTAGTTACCATACTTTACATATAAATAAAAAGTTAAGTTAAGTTAAGTTAAGTTAAGTTAAGTTAAGTTAAGTTAAGTTAAGTTAAGTTAGTTAAGTTGAGTTGAGTTGAGTTAGTTGAGTTGAGTTGAGTTGAGTTGAGTTGAGTTGAGTTGAGTTGAGTTAAGTTGTTAGTTGAGTTAAGTTAAGTTAAGTTAAGTTAAGTTAAGTTGCAAACGTATTCTTTATGCGCTTATACACTTGTAGGAACACGTTATGTTCGTTCGACTGCCAACGCTTCGAAACAAACAATACACCACTTCTTGTTTTTTCAGTTTTATCACTTAACGAAATTGAACATCGAATGATGAAAAAGGCCCCGTCAGTAATCAACGAGGCATTTAGGTTATATATAAACAATATGTGATTAAAATGACTGACAGCTGAATACGGCGGGTAAGAAGTGGAAGGAATCTGGAAGCCGGCCACCCAACCTCCAATCCCTGTCGGGAAGGAGGACGTGTGAATTCCCAGTGCTTCAACAGCACATTTATTTACATTTTACAACCGGTAATTACGAATAATGTCACTGTCAGCTAGGCTTAGCAGCCGCTTCACTAACCTGAACGAAATGTGATGTTCGTCTCTTCCCTTGTAATTGACGTTCTCTTGGCATTCCTATCCGATGGCCGTGTGGCACGCGTTGCAGAGCTAGTAGTCCACATCTCGATGTCATCGCCCTACTCGTTACCAGGCGAAACCCGCAATGACGTGACCACTGATTGTGCGAATCCGCAGCAGCGCATTGCGTAACTTCCTGGCTATGTTATGCCCTTTACGCATGCAGCATTTCTTACACCCCCCCCACTCCCACACACACACACACACACACACACACACACACACACACACACACACACACACACACACACACACACACACACACACACACACACACACACACACACACACACACACACACCACACACACACACACACACACACACACACACACACACACACACACACACACACACACACACACACACACACACACACACACACACACACACACACACACACACACACTATCTCTGCATAAAAAACTGCATAAAAGTTGTTATTGTTCTTTCACCTCGAAAGATGATGTCAGCAAGTTTGTGTCTAAGAAGCGGAAGGACAGTTCCATAGACAGTGATGAAACACCAGTTGCCTAAATAAGATCACAAGTGAAAGAATGTTGACTTCAATAAACAACGATTGTTTTGTGTCTTGGGATAGGGTGATACAGTATGAACGCGTGTGTATCGCAAATGCGTCACCTTTCAAAGGTATTGTGTTATGTAATTGTGCTGAGCGTAATGATGCGTGCGATAGGGAAGTTCCAATGTATTGTAATGGATCGACGCCTTCCCCATCACTGTGTCCGTGTCCGTGTCGGATCGCGTCGACAACATCTACTCTGCTAACCTGCCAGGCCAGTCTGGACAGAAACAACACAAGGAAGAGCTGGAGCACCGGCGAATCTTGGATGCGGACGATCGGGGTCTCATTTATGCAGAAGTGGAGAAGTACCTTCAGCCACTGGACGATCACTGCCCTCATCTGTACTGTCCCGTCACCGACCAAACTTGCTCCTGCTGAAGAGAATGTGGCTGATTCGATTGTGCTTAGAGAAATGATGAAGAGCAAGTACATCGTCTGCCTTCCCGATTGGTTCCATAACGTCATCAGAAGTCACATCAAGACGATGGACGTCCTAAAGAAACAGGACAATGGCAACAAGGGCAAACCAGTCAAAGATCTTGAGAACATTTTTCTCCGACTCTTGCTGATTGGTCAGCGGCGGCAAATGGAGATTCGACCTCAGTTCAACTACCAGCTGTGTGCGGTGCCTCCTCTCGTCGACGAGATGGTTGTCGCCGCTGGTTGTCTCCGCAAAGCCATCAATTCAGTGCTGGGTGTCACCGATATCTCACCAACACCTGCCGATGTTGTGATCATTGATGTTCAGCAGGTGTTCTTCCATATGGTGTTGCCCTACCGCCCATACAGCGGTAGTCAGCTCGGTGCAAAAAGTGCGGTACTGAGCGGCTTCAAGCTGTGCGGTTATCAATGACTTGGACGGCGGCATGTTTACAACCCGAGAGTTGGTGTCAGACGAGCATGTGGCCCCCAGATCGACAGGATGTGTCTGCTGTCCTAGAATTTCTAACGTGCCCCGTTACGTGCCCCCTTTAAGAACTACTACCCCCACCCATCTTCAGATGTCATCGATGGAGCCGATACATCGATCTGAAGAGCTCAGAAAATGCAGCCGGGCTATGGCGAAAATATTGTAATCAACAGTCCCCCGTTTTCCGATGTCAAGATTCGGCAGTGCGAAGTGACGGTAGAGTGACAGAGCGTGACAGTGGAGACGACGGTATTCGCGAACATCGTGGGGTGCAATTTGTGGTTTTGTGCCCCCCGCTAGACTGCCGTCTCTGGGTCCGCCCATGCGAGACATAGTGGAACCCTTTATCACCATGTGTCACCCTGTACCACTGTGTGCCGGGACAGGCCAGGCGTGCCTCGCATCGCGGTTGAAAAAACTCGCAGTAATACAAAACAGAGTTGTTAAATTCGTTGGGCGTCAAATCAGCGGGGCAGTGTAAACGTTTTTTATGTCACGTGTCACGTTGTAAATACATTTGCAAGTCAGTCGTCAACCGTGCTTTGAAGTAATTATGTGCATGTCATAAGATAAAAACTGGCGGTATTCTATGATTGAACAAACTTGTATTCGGTAACATATGTTGGGGCTACTCGTCACTTTGCTACAGAACAAGCAGCAATGAGAAGAAATAATATGGTAATTGGTAACATCGACCTGCTTCGTTAGCTACAGATGTCATATATGGCCGGCCGTCATTACAGAACGAGTCCCTTTGAAAATAGCTTTTTAATGCTGTGCTGTGCTGTGTTGTGTTGTGTTGTGTTGTGTTGTGTTGTGTTGTGTTGTTTGTGTTGTGTTGTGTTGTGTTGTGTTGTGTTGTGTTGTGTGTGTGTTGTGTTGTGTTGTGTTGTGTTGTGTTGTGTTGTGTTGTGTTGTGTTGTGTTGTGTTTGTGTTGTGTTGTGTTGTGTTGTGCTGTGCTGTGCTGTGCTGTGCTGTGCTGTGCTGTGCTGTGCTGTGCTGTGCTGTGCTGCTGTGCTGTGCTGTGCTGTGCTGTGCTGTGTGATGTGTGTGTGTGTGTGTGTGTGTGTGTGTGTGTGTGTGTGTGTGTGTGTGTGTGTGTGTGTGTGTGTGTGTGTGTGTGTGTGTGGTGTGTGTGTGTGAGTGTGTGTGTGTGTGTGTGTGTGTGTGTGTGTGTGTGTGGTGTGCTGCGCTGCGCTGTGCTGTGGTATGATTGTGCTGTGGTATGATTGTGCTGTGGTATGCTTCTGAAAAATGAGGTGTATGAACATTTCACGATTTTCCACGCGAGTTCAGATAGGTAATGTTTGATGCGCAGAGTTAGCATAACGAGTTCAGATAGGTAATGTTTGATGCGCAGAGTTAGCATAACGAGGTCAGATAGGTAATGTTTGATGCGCAGAGGTTAGCATAACGGAAGTCTACTGTAAAAAGTTTCCCTTTCCCAAAGCAGAGACTAATGTGGTCTACTTTGTACAATGTATCGCGGTCTCACGCAAAACGTGAGTTCAAAAAAAGTGAAGTCCGGCCGTACCACCCTGTGTGTGTCGCACAGACCTCGCCTGAGTTGAGTTGACACTGATGGTAACGCCCTAGCACCTCTCAAGTACGTCATTCATCAGGGTTTTTTACGTTCCGTGGAATTTGCCCCACTGTGCGTGTGCATTAAAAGTAAAACAGCGCGAATAACTGAACTGTTTCCAAGTCCACTTTTCTGTGCAAAATAGTTATTTGTTTGAAAATACCGAGGAATTTGGACACATTATATTTTGTTAGTCTATAACGTGTAATTATTTTGCGTGATTAACTGATTGAATATCGGGGTATTAATTGGTCATGTTAATTTGTTATTTCGATCTTGATTTGTGGACCACGATGTGTGTGCTGATTTCCTATCTATAATAACGAAAGACTAGATCGATGGACAAAAGAACAAATTAATTAATTGATGGGTGAAAACGAATCAACATAGTAGAAATGTTTCATAGTCGAAGATGGAGGTCATAAAGTAACGCGCTCTGTGTGCATGTGCAGGTTGGACGTAAGGACGCGAAATGGTATTTGATTTAGTATAGCTGGTCTGGCTACTGGCCACACAAGCACGCACGCACAAACACACCAAAGACAACACACGCACACACACACACACACACACACACACACACACACACACACACACACACACACACACAACACACACACACACACAACACACACACACACACACACACACACACACAACACACACACCACACACACACCACACAGCACCACACACACACACACAACACACAACAACAACAACAACACAACAACAACACAACCCCCCCCCCCCCCCCCCAAAAAAAAAAAAAAAAAAAACACACACACACACATACACACACATACGCAATTTTTTTCGAATACAATCCTTTACCTACCACCCGCAACTATGAATGATTTATAGATAGTCGTAATGTGACCAGTGACACATCGCAGACCTTTGTTGAATGATGTATCGAAAAGTGCCCCGCACCCAGCCCACCAATCACAGCATGGCCGAGCGAAGGCTGCATAAGAATAAAACGTGATGGTTCAGTGTTTCCGATCATATCTGTAGCAGCCTGTCTTGTCGCCTTTACACGTAACCGTAAGTACACAGACGTTGTTTGAGGTCTTGTATTGGTGGACGTATTATATGTAGGAACAAATTCACATTCGTTACAATGCAACTGTTGTGGAATTCCGGCTTTATGATTAAACTGGATGAACCAAGAATGATCTTGTTGTTGACTTCGAGCGTGGCGGACATGTTCATTAAGCGTAAAGTTCTATTTCACGCAAAGCGGTGCAACAAAAGAAACATAGTCAATGTTTTGCTAGCAGAATCCGAGAACTTAGCTTAGGATGTTAAGGTAATCCTTATGGATGAGGTAGTTGTTAAAATCGTCATAGCCACAGCATGACCCACAAATGATGCTGTAACTTACAACAGCATTATATTTAATCGCAACTAGTGTTCTGCACCGTAACACCACCTTGTTCTACCAGAGCTTCCACCATGTTTAATCCCGCAGTGCACTAGCTCCATATCTAACAGCTCTCGTTCAGCGCTGGTCCGTCTGTGGTGTTTCTTCATTTCACTGTGTGTTTCAGATGGCATCTCCGGGGCTTCTAGTGACGTTGTTGTCACTGGCGACACTTGCCGTGACATCGGGACGATCGTTTGACGCCAGCCTATTGTCACGTCAATTCGTAACGCCGATTTGTAACACCCCACAAAGTCACGTGGTCACCGCCAATGGCATGTTCGCCATTGATCTCTACAAGAAGATCGTTGCCCCGTCGCCAACACAGAACAAGATCTTCTCTCCGTTCAGCGTGTCTTCAGCGCTAGCGATGACGTACGGCGGTGCCAATGCCGTCACAAAGTCTCAAATGGCGTCGGCGCTGCGCTTCTACGGTATACCTTGGTACTGCAACGTTCACGCCGGCTTCAAGTCACTGACAACTCTAATACAGAATGACAACTCACTCAACACGGCCAACAGGATCTACATTGATACGTCTTTTAATCTGAAGGTAAACTTTCTGTGAAGTCTAACATATCGTGACAAATAGTAAGAATACGACACAGTATAAAGTCGTTGTAGCTCATCAGTATTACCATGTAAAGGACCCACAACAATTTGACAAACCACTACCGCGCAATGCTCACAATAACATCGAACAACGAACGATTTTCTGTAAGAACCGCTACGCAAACTAGATGCTGAACACATATAATAACACAACAATGTCAGTTGACATTCGTTTAATGAGAAAACATAATATTATTAGTAATATATTTTGAACTTTTTTGTTAACTTATTTGTTTGTTTGTACCAGCATTATTGTTCAACAATTTCGCTTTGTCATATATCAGTTACACTTGCATTTGTTTTATTTATATGTTATTCTCCATCCATTTCATGAACAGTAAATTATCGCGGGGTAAAGTAAACCTTAAGCCCATTAGTTGCTATAGAAATTTATAAAGTGTGGACATTTTTGTCGCGCGGCATTTGTAAACCATGCGTGATAGTGTAGGATAACTGTGATATTCTAACATAGAATATTACAAAGATACTACTTTGAATTGACTATTGCATATTATATTTACACATTTAAGTCGCGCACACGTATTTCATATACGCCAAGATGTCTTCACACATTCTGAATTTTCTGTTTATTATTTTTATTCAGCCTAGTTACCTGACGTTGACAAACACCTACTACCTATCGCCCGCACAAGTACTCAACATCCACGGTAACCCTTCCGCCGCCACCTCCACCATCAACAACTGGGTGGCGACTGAGACAAATCAGCAGATTACCAATCTACTCTCGCCTCTCGATGCTCAGACTAAACTAGTGCTGGTGAACGCCATCACCTTCAAGGACAAGTGGCTCAAACCTTTCGGAGTGTCATCAAACGGTCCATTCAGCGCTTCCTACAGCATGATGTCGGTCTATGTATGCAAGATGTCGATGTCTTGCGGCCCCGTTTCACATAAGCACGGCGATATCCCGTCTCTCAATGCCCAAATCCTCGAGCTGCCCTACGTAGGAAATGAAGTTTCGATGTTCATCATTCGGCCGAACAATGTCGCGGGGTTGAATTACATCGATAACAACATCAACCTGGCGACAATAAACAATGCGATCGCTGCAATGACGACGAAGCAGATCAACGTGTTTCTACCAAAGTTCTCGCTTAGCCAGAACATCGATCTGAAGGAACACCTCCAGGCCATGGGCATGACCAACGTGTTCACCTCCGCGGCTGATCTGTCTGGCATCGGCACGGGCAATCTGTACATCGACTTCATCCAGCATATGGCGATCATCAAGGTGGACATGGAAGGCACAGAGGCTAGTGGAGCGACGGCGGTCGGCGTGTGCTACGCTCGTCGCCGGAGAGACACGGCCGCTGCCGTTACTTTCGACGTCGACCGACCGTTCCTGTTCTTCCTGCGCCACAAGAGTAGCGGCAGCATTCTGTTCATGGGCCGCGTCACCAACCCGCAGTCCAGCTGTGTCGCAGGGTCGGGAAAACTCGGTCGGGTGTTCGAACGTCAATGAACACCGTCTGTGCCTAGCAAGGCTGCTTCCAGGGGCATGTGACACTCACGAGACGACGCAGGATCAGTGTAGTCTGTTGACACAAACCTGACTCTCGTGCTGATATCTTCTCTTCTGAGCAATATGATATTTGTTTGACAAATTATATACAAATTGATAAAGGGATTGTACTTACTAACATTTAAGACTGACTAGCGCCACGAAGCAATACAATTGCTTTATGTTTATCATTTTGTTTTTGTAATAAAATACATGTCATATGTATTGTGCATAATAAAGGTTTAATTATTATACATTGTATCATTCGTCCAGAAGGACGGTTTGGATTGTCGTTGTCCTTATGTGTAAATGTCTTTCTGGAGATGGAGTCGACAATGATCTACGTCTTCTGTGTGCTTCTTCTCCTCTTCACACCGACTTCGTTCTGACATCTTAGATTCTCGTCATTCCCACAGTTCTTCTGTTTTAGTTATATTTACCAAACATACACATACTCCTGTTGTTTTACCATAGCCATGACCTCTGGGTCATACAGACGAGTGGCTGTCACACACGAGCAGAGAGATATTTCCCTTGAGCTTACGCGATACGTGTCGGTCACACATGAAACATTACGCTTTCGTCCAAGCTTTCGCGCCATATTTGATTTTTTTGCGAATTTCAGTACTTAGAATATACGTCCTCGTATATCGTTCCACCCGTTTCAAAAAGCACACTAAAAGTTGCACATTTACTTAGTAGCTTTTATTTTGCAGTATATGTTTCCTGTTTAATTATGGAAAATATCGCATCATTTACCAAGAAAACCATCTTAGTTATAGGAACATTCTTAGTGGCGTCATGAAACAGACCCACGCATGCGTAAACATCTGTTCTTTGTAGTTTAGTATATTCCTTACTCTATTATCTGTGATTCTGCCCAAACCACACAACTAGGGTCCAGAGCAATGCCAACAAACACGTGATACAATGACCACTACACTGAACATGTGATGTAAAGTCAACTAAAACAAAAACACGTCACCCTTTTTATAATGCTATTTACGCCTCATGTGAATTTGAATAACCTATCTACCAATGTGTTAATGACATGTTGGGTAGAAAAAGGTACTTCTGAAAGGTAAAAATAATTATGTTCACATACAGCACATTATGTAGTGCTTAGGATTGTTCATTGCGCTGCGTAAGTTCAACACCCAGGAACCATTCAGTCAATTTGTAATTAATACGTGAAAACCATTCATTTCAGTGAACATCATCACGACTTGTTATTAAATTAAAAACGTGACTCACTTGAACCGATAAAGGTATTCTCCATGTTTCCACCAAAATGATTAATTACTCAATAAAAACCGTTTATTGAAGAATTGCTACGCACCAAAGTATGTAAACACATGATGTAAGTTACTCCAAAATTGCCTTCAACTGAAACGTTAACATAGCCAATCCCTTCTTGAACATAACATCAACCATTTTAACAAAGAATAGGCTAAAACACTATGTTAACTTGTGGCGAATTCGTCTAGCGAGTCTGTAGTGTTAAGTACGGAGACTGCGGAGTTTGGATGACGCGAAACCGTCTTGTGTTTCAGTATGTTTTAATCAGATGAGGTAAGGCATATACATCGTATTTGTTGACAACAATTAACAGTCAGTTAGTCACGCAGCAAGCGCCAGTATGGGATCTAGGATTTAGCCCATGAGAGGGCGAATTCACCCATCATCCCCTTGACGCCTACAAAAAGCCTCCAACAACCTCCCTCCGTCTTAATGCGTACCAAAAATGAACGAGGGACGTTCATTCGCATCCTATGGGATTAGAACACGTATCCAACTAAGCCCTGTGTGAAGCTCGTTCAAGCAAAACCTGGGCGTATACAACAACGTCCCAGGATTCGCGTCTGACAAGGTGCGCCGGCCCCCAAATCTGAATGTACGTACGCACGTACGCACGCATGCACGCATGCACGTACGTGCGTACGCATGCACGCGTCAAACACCACCAGCCGACACGTTCACATGCACACATACGCCCCCACATACATAGATACACGCACACACGTACACAAACACAGACACGCACACTCAAGCACGCACCCATAAACACAAACAAAACACAAACACACACAGCACGACACACACACACACACACACACACACACACACACACACACACACACACACACACACACACACACACACACACACACACACACACACACACACACACACACACAAACACACACACACACACACACACACACACACACACACACACACACACACACACACACACACACACACACACACACACACACACACACACACACACACACACACACACACACACACACACACACACAGCAACTGCTATGTAATAGTTTCAACACAATGGAAACTGGTCACTTGTGATTACTTTATTTTGTAGGTGGGAATTTTTATAAGGATGCAATAATAAAGTTGTATTATATCACATACATGCACGCACGCACACGCGCACGCGCACGCGCAGGCGCACGCGCACGCGCACGCGCACGCACACGCACACGCACACAGCACACGCACACGCACACGCACACGCACACGCACACGCACACGCACACGCACACGCTCACGCACACGCACACGCACACGCACACGCACACGCACACGCACACGCACACGCACACGCACACGCACACGCACACGCACACGCACACGCACACGCACACGCACACGCACACGCGCACGCGCACGCGCACGCGCACGCGCACGCGCACGCGCACGCACACGCACACCACACACACACACACACACACACACACACACAAACACACGCACAACACAAACACAAACACAAACACAAACACAAACACAAACACAAACACAAACACAAACACAAACACAAACACAAACACAAACACAAACACAAACACAAACACAAACACAAACACAAACACAAACACATACAGACACGCCCACACACATAAACACACAAACACCCGCACACACATACACAAATCTGTAATATAATGGTGACGTATCTTTATATCGCGTTTATTTGCAAACCGACCTTATAAAACAAAACAAAGCCTTTTGTTTCCCTCTAATTAGTATTTCACACGCTCACAATTTATATTGTAATATGCAGTAACCAAACCACACTCCCAACAAAAAGTAGTATTTAGTCTTATTTTGGTTGGGCACAGGTGAATGTCTTTATTAGAAACCCGATTTGCTATATGCCATACTTTCTCCACATTCAAATCGATACTGACGTCAAACTTCGCATGTCTAATATCGTATTCACTACATGGCGCCACAGGTTTTAATGTAACAAGTATCAGTGGTACTAATAAACCTCATCACATGGCGTTACCGGTTGTGGCTTTGTCGCGCTTACATTGTTCCGATCGTTATAAACTTTCTGATTGACGTTTCTGCGCATGCGCGATAAATGTAAAATCATCATGTGCAGCGAAACGACAAGGCATACCGGTACAGATAAACAAAGATTTGGGTAAGAGAAAAGACAAAGGCCGCAGACATGATTGAACAAGTCAGAAGACAGAAGTTGATCTGGGCAGGGCACGTAAGCAAGATACGAGATAACCGACGGACACTGCGTATCACCCATCTGGAAACCATACGAAAGGAAAATACGTAGACGAAGACCGGCGAGACGTTGGAGAGATGAACTAGACGACTATTGGAAGGGTACCACCTGGAAAAGGATAGCGCAAGATAGGCCGTTGTGGAAGCAGCATGCTGAGGCATTCGCCCAACCAAGGGACACTACGGCTGCACAATGATAAATAATGATGATGCCATATAACTTACTCGTTTTAAGCGCGCGCCTCCATCAAATGAAATCTGCAAGAACACCGGGAAAACGTGAGCAATATTATATCGATATCATGAGTGACACGTGTTAAACTACTGTTGGACAGACGGTTGCCAGTAATCCCAGTGCCACTCGAAATTCCTAAAATAATAGTAATTAAAGTGGCCAGTTTCTCTATTTTTAGCTGTTGACACCTTTAGCACAAGGGCGTCCATTTTTCAATAGCATCGCAAAGTACAATTTAAAAAATCGCCCATAATAATGAAATAAAACGTGTTCATTTAACGATAAGTAACGACATGCAAAATATTGCTTCAACTACGTACACGAAGTTATATGGCTTGAAATAATCGTGATGCAGCTAGTCATAACATAATATTTTCAGATTTCATGTTCAGGTATTGTTTGAAGAACTGGTTTATATTGACAATTATTTAAAAATTTTGGCTGGTTATTTCACATGTTCGTGTTGTGTCAAGGGACAGGGTTGATTTAATTAGTTTGTACAGTGACCGAGTAGAGGCACTTAAATGTCAGCCTAGTGCAATGAATTATGTAATATGGCACGTGCGGTGACTATAAATAGACCTGGCGTTGCATTATTAAACAGGTTTTATTTAATTAATCTGTACAGTGACCCAGCAGACACACACACGTGAGCCTCGTGTCAATAATTATGTAATATGGCACGTATGGTCGCTATAAATAGACGTTGCGTTGCTTTATTCAATTCGGCTTTGACAATAAGCAGGGAAATTCGGAATTTGTTGCTGGCAATTAAACCACACAAAGTCTTCCAATATAAATTTGCAAACTGGGATAAACTTAAAAATGACCTAGATCAACTAACAACAACATACTTCCACATGAACCCAAACTCAACAGACATCAGAGAAAATTGGAACTTTTTCGGGAATAATCTTACTTCATTAGTCGTCAGCAATATTCCCAGCCGAAATACCAAACCAGTAATAAGAATGCAATGAAAACGAAATAAAAGCCACACAAAAAGTAAAACAAACTGGGCGTAACAGCGACTGGGAAAGGTTTAGGTAACTCGGTAGACAAGCCTTTGAGAAAGTCCCTCATAAACACCTCTTATCAAAATTAACCTTTTTTGGAATAAAATGGAAACACCCAAAAACTGGATAAAATCTTCGTTTGCAAGGGAAACAGAGTCTCAGGCAACGGCGCCATGTCGGACAACACATGTGCTACACCTGGAGTACCAGAGGGCTCAGTCCTAGGACCAATTATATTTCTACATAACATAAATGACACAAACAACAACATTCAGTCCCCATACGGCTTTCTGCTGATGACATCATACATAGCAAAATCACTTCTGAAACTTATAGCAACATCTTCCAATCTGTCCTGATCAAACTACAAACATGGTCCAACAAATGGCAAATGGAGTTTAACAACTCCAAATGTGTGCATCTCCCAATACCAAACCAAACCAAACCAAACCAAACCAAACCAAACCAAACCAAACCAAACCAAACCAAACCAAACCAAACCAAACCAAACCAAACCAAACCAAACCAAACCAAACCAACCAACCAACAACCACACCACACCACACCACACCACACCACACCACACCACACCACACCACACCACACCACACCACACCACACCACACCACACCAAACCAAACCAAACCACACCACACCACACCACACCAGACCAGACCAGACCAGACCAGACCAGACCAGACCAGACCAGACCAGACCAGACCAGACAACCAGACCAGACCAGACCAGACCAGACCAGACCAGACCAGACCAGACCAGACCAGACCAGACCACAGACCAGACCAAACCCAGACTACATTCGTATTCCCTCTTTGGTATGTCACTCTCCATAGTCTCCAGCCACCCATATCTTGTAGAAAAATTAGATACTAAACTAACCTGGGCGAGTTATATCACTGATATAATTTCCAAATTCCAAACGTTTTAGGTATGATCAAATGAATCCTCAAACCATGCAAACCTGTTGTAAAAGAAACTGCCTATAACATGTTTGTCCGACCAAAAAAACCTTGCCTCTCCTAAATGTGAAATCCACACATAACCACCCAAATTAAACGTCTCGAAAAAGTACAGCACTGTGCAGCCAGATTAATCAAAAACGACTATAGACGCCAAATAATCTCAACAGACTGAATAGCCGCCACTGGATGGCCCCCTCTTGAACGACGCAGGATTATTAAACAAGCTATGACATTCTAGAAACATATTTAATAACATAATCTACCACTACCTGGGCCAATAAAAACATAGCCACCAGGTGCCGCATCAACACTGCAGTGTTCTCTTTCTACCCCCGAGCAACCCGCATCTGGAATAAGTGCCCACCACACATATTATAGCTTTTTAAACAGCAACCTCCCTTTCACGACACTCAATCGCCGCAAATTGATTGTAAAACAAGCAACAAGCAACAAACAAC
>JAODUO010000889.1:47500-52500 GCA_025642075.2 Ridgeia piscesae | reverse complement strand
AACCAGTTTCAACTGCTGGTATGTGAAAGAAAGTTGATTAGACATAACATAATGTCACTGCAAAGAAACCCACGGCACGTGTTTGTTATTCATGTACTTGGTTTTCCTTTGTAGAATGCAATCAATACCCTTAGAGTAGCAGATGAATGCACACATTGATACACACCATGCCACGTGATGTTTAGTAATTTAGAACGTGTATTATTAAGCTATTTAATTGATTTTCTTTTTATTGATCTATACGTGTTCTGCTTATTGACACGTTTGGTTTCTTAACATATCGTAAATTAAAGTTGTCTACTAAAACTACATATTTATTCTTATGAATTTAATATAAAACAATACCCTTAAAGAAATACAAACATATTTCTCGACCGTTACATCTATAAGAGTTATTGTGACTAAACCATCTGCAACAACAATCAAACATATCACAACAACACAAAACAGTTGATGTGAATAATCTGGTTAAAGCCAAGGCATGTTAGTTGCTCGAATAACGGTGTTCAGTTATGTTAGACAGCTTGACGACATCAGTTTCTATTCTTCCGATCGTCGTAGAATTTGAAATATTTTGGTGGACCTGATTAGTGCCTTTTTGTTATGTAAATTGTTGTCATTTGCACTGATACATGCTTAAATCAATAATCAAGTTAGAAGACAAACAATTTCATTCGACTTTGCCTAGTTGCTGTGATTTGCAGATGTTTACATCCATGAGGTGCTCCATATTACTACTATGTATAGCGTTACACAATGAATAGGTGCATTCATATGTGTCCAGCAAACGTATGTCCAAATAAAATAAATATACGCGACACAGTCCCGCGCTTATTAGTGATGGACGTATCCCAGAATGACGGTCGTCATGATTTAATCAAAATCACTACTTTCGAAACACTTTCTGGGTAAAACACTTGTGATGTTGCTGATGGAAGTCGTCAGTTTGCATGAACTTTTGAATATGTCCAGAAATGCCTCTTGTTTCCCATATTTCGTGTTTTTATATAGTAACCTTGTCCACAATTACAACATATGACAGCTAGTTTTCATCCGCCACATAACTTCTTCAATCAGAATATATTTGTCTATTTTTCTTCAGCCAAGCTACCTGACGCTGACAAGCACGAAATACCTGTCCGCAGCCCAAAACGTAGACATCCTAAACAACAATGTCGGCGTTACGAACACCATCAACAATTGGGTGGCTGCTAACACCGACCCACCAATCACAAATCTGCTGTCAAACAACCTGGACCCATCCACGGCTCTAGTGTTGGTCAACACCATCAGCTTCAAGGACAAGTGGCTCAAACCTTTCGGGATGGCGTCAAATGGTCCATTCCACGTCTCCAACGTTCAGACAGTCCAGGCATGCATGATGACGATGTCTTGCCAGCCGCCTACATTTAAACTCGGTTCCGGTTCAAATTTCCAAATCCTCGAGCTGCCATACAAACAAAATCAAGTAGTTATGTACATCATCAGACCTAATACTGTTAACGGTCTGTCTAATGTCGAGAGTGGCCTCACCTTGGCATCGCTAAACAACGCAATCGCTAGCATGACGTCGAAGAAGGTGGACGTGAAACTCCCCAAATTCAACCTGGTGCAGAGCGTCGACATGAAGGCCCACCTCAAATCCTTGGGCATGAACAAGGTGTTCAACGTGAACGCTCAGCTGTCTGGCATCGGCACTGGCGCAGGAGACCTGTACGTCGATTTCGTCCAGCATCAGGCGATCATCAAGGTTGACTTGACAGGCACAGAAGCGAGCGCAGCAACAGCCGTCGGCGTCTGTCCTGCGCGACCACGTCGGGGGACACCCGTGCCGTTCAACGTCAACCGACCGTTCCTCTTCGTGCTCCGCGAGAGGCGCTGCGGCACAATCCTCTTCATGGGGCGAGTGATCAAACCGAAATCTTGTTCCGGCCGCAGCCTCAGCCGATCAAGATTTTCTTTCGAAGTCGAGGGCGGTCTCGTGCGTAATTTTTAAAGAATGGATACACGCACGCACGCACGCACGCTGGCACGCAGGCGCGCACGCACGCACGCACACACGCAAACTCGCACACAAACACAAGACAACACATTCATGCACATACGCCAACAAATTCACTCACACATACATGCACGCAAACACGCAAACACGCACACACGCACGCACGTACACGCACACCCATGAAACATTTACGAAGCAGCTCACTTCAGTGTAAGAATGTCGCCAGCATTTTTGGTGTCTGTAATAAAATTATGAAAGACAAACCAACCAGTATTGTTCAATATGTTCCATGCATAATTCTACGCTTCTTCTTCTAGCCTTTGCAAGCAACGACGATGCAATATTAATTATGGCAAATATATTCAGTCTGCCACCCACTCATATCCACCAGCGATATTGAACTCTGTTGGCTTTTACAATTATTCTGCAAATACCTCTGTCACCGTGTCCACAAGTTTTGCTCAGCTTCCTTCCTGAAATCTGACTTCCACGTTCGCCTGCACGACAGTTATTGCACCTTTAACAAGCTAATACTTTGCAATTATCTGGAACACATAACTAGAAACTAGTGTACTACGCTATACAACTGCCATTAATACATGCCAACTTGGTGTGTGTGTGTGTGTGTGTGTGTGTGTGTGTGTGTGTGTGTGTGTGTGTGTGTGTGTGTGTGTGTGTGTGTGTGTGTGTGTGTGTGTGTGTGTGTGTGTGCTGTGTGTGTGTTTGTGTGTGTGAACCTTTTTGTATGTGGATGGGCGGGTGTATGTGTGAGTGTGTGTGTATGCGCGCATGTGTATTCATTTTGACGAAGGTTCATTCGAGATGTCACCATGTATTGTGCGTACCGATACGTCATTTGTACGTACCTTCCCAAGCTGTATCTATCTAAGCTCTGACAAACACAGCCATACCCACATACTGAAATGGAATACAACGAATGTACAAAAAATCTATGTACAATAGTTTTATTATCCTAGTCAGTCAAAACAAAACATACACGAGAATGAGGAGTACATGCACAATTATTAGTCTTTTGCATCAATCTCCCTACACTTCCGCCCACTTAGGTCATCATTTAGAAAGCGTGCAACGTCGAGCAGCTAGACATATGATAGAGAAAAACACCTGGCAGTGTTATATCCAAATGACCCACATCACAACACCGAAAATATCACAATATACTAGGAATGCTCTTTAGAATTAACAATAGACTAGTAGATATCACTTGCTCCAACCACTACCAACATTCTGATCCAAGTCCAAGAGTCACTCAATGATTATACCAGGAATATGTCCACCACCCAATTCTGTTTCACTCTTTTGTCCCCGGACAGAAGCAGACTGAAGCCATTTCCCAGCTTCCGCCACGTCAGCATCCTCACTTAAAATGTCTTTGTAAGACTCAACTTACACCACATGCAGAAGCTGTCAGTAACATGCTGGGTAGTGCATTTTAAACTGTTTTAAACAGTAGTAATCCTCCAAAGTTTTTATGTGATTTTAACAAATTGGCCGCTACACCTAAACACAACTGTTAGTCCGTCGCTGGGCCGGTTATCATCGCAAGAGCTCAGCCCTTAAAAGGAAGAAGAAAACGATTAGGACTTCTGCAATGACCGTTCCTTTATTTTAACATGCGTTTTGCAATGTAACTACTACCAAAACCAAGGACTACAACACACAATACACGATGCCGTACTCGATACTCCTTACCCAGAGTAAAAAACCAACAGGACCAAGAACTGTTTCATTGACTGGTGTCTGTTCAACCAAAAGAACTCACAGTGACTCTTAACAAACTTTCGTGCATGCTGATATGGATATGTGTAAAATATTGTAAAGCCTTAATAATTTTTTTAGATCTATTTATTTTAATGTTTTAAACTATTTATAATTTTTTTATAAGTTTAGTAAATACATTGACTTGTCGGCGTAACATTTTAACATAAAATAGTTTTTAATGTCTTAAATTATTTTAATTATTTTTATAGATACATATCTTATATTCTCTACATTATAATTTATATTTACGCTAATGTCTTAAATTATATATTATTTGAATCTATTTTAACAAATATACTTTGCATGTTTTATGTACCCATTTCAATCTTTTTGATTGTCCAGAGAGAGAGTGAAATAAACTACTACTACTATTATTATTATTATTATTATTATTACTCCGTGAATATCCGTCTACGCCCCGATGTATAACCCACATTCTGATCAAACAGGCACTTTAATTTGTACGGGGATTATTGTAAAATTGGCTTCATGTGAAAAACATCAATAAAACAAAACTTACCCTTATTTATTCCATCTACTGGTTCTACTTATTTATTTAATATTATTGATTTACCAATTGTTAATGTTTATCATTATCATTGTTATTATAATGTATTTTGTTTCAATTTGTAAGAAATATTACTTAATTATTTAGTTATTATATCATATGTCCGGCATTTTATTTGAGAATGAAGAAATAAGTCCGTTTTTCCTTAAATTCCTTAAGAGGTAAATGAAGACTTTTGAATCCTTGAATCATAGAAGACTCAACCAAAATGACCACATGTTCACCAATAGAATGAGAGATAAATATAATTTTTTATGCCGACCTCGCCGTCTTTCTGCCTACAAATTACCTATGTCTAAGATGTCCTATTTATAAAACATACAGTTGGGTGGAATTAATTTAACGAAATGAACTATCAAATGCAGGCAAATATACAGTTAACAAGGTACAACGGCATAGAGGTTATTGTTCTGCAAATGAGCGGTAACAATCAATTGTTGACATCGTGTGTGGACCAGATTCTCTTATCGGCGAATTCCCAAAGGCGAACAAAGATCATTGCGTCGATCCCCGATCATGTCTCACCCAGAAAGCCGCCGTCCGCCTTATATATTCTCTTGTTATATCAAGAATTAACTACGCGAACTGTCTCCTGTATGATCTCCCACAGTGCCTAATATCTAAGCTACAAAGAGTCCAAAACGCTGC
>JAODUO010000889.1:42500-45000 GCA_025642075.2 Ridgeia piscesae | reverse complement strand
ACAGTTTACACCAACGGCTGTCCACTTGAAAGTCTAGCCCTTACGAAACACTTGGTCAGGCTTCATACCGACGAATCTCTCAAAGTCACCCCCCTTTCCAACACCCACGGCGGTGGCTGCGGCTGCTTCGGGCTTGACGAGGCGACCCATGAAGAGGATGCTGCCGCTGGTCTGCTCGCGGATGAAGAAGATGAAGGGCCGGTCGACGTCGTAGGGTATCGGAGGCGGCGTCGCACGCTTGACACGGCACACGCCAACGGCGGTGGCAGCGCTCGCTTCGGTTCCGTTCTCGTGGACGTTGATGATCGCCTGGTGCACGACAAAGTCGACCCACAGCTTCGCGTTGCCCGTTCCGATCTTGTGCAGATCGGCGTCGAATGCAGAGAAGACGTCGAACATGCCGAGAGCTTTGAGGATCGGTTTCAAGTCGATGGTCTGAGAGAGGGAGAATTTCGGCATCGCCAGGTCGATGGGTTTGGCGGTCATGGAGGAGATGGCGGCGTTCAAGATCGCTAGATTGAGTTGGTTCTCCAGGTATGCCAGCCCCTCAATGTGGTTCGGCCGCAGGATGTACATCGATACCTTGTTACCTTTGTACGGCAGCTCAAGGATCTGGGCATCGAAAGCCGGAATGACGCCATGTTTCATCATTGGGTATCCGCAACCAAACTTCATTTTGGTCGTCTGGATCGTGTCGCAACATGTCAAGTGGAACGGGCCACTGTATGTGAGGTCAAACTTATTCACCCACTCGCCCTTAAAGGTGATGGCGTTGACCAGAACCAGGCCCGTGCCTGGGTCGAGAGCCGTCAACAGGTTGGTGATTTCGTTGTTTGTCTGCGATGCTACCCAGTTGTTGATGTGTTGGAGAGAGTTGGCGGTGTCGAAGCGTATGTCGAGATTCTCGGCCGGGGACAAATAGTACGTTTGTGTCAGATCCGCGAAGTTGATCTGTTGAACAAAGGAAATTAACGTGTCAGATAACTGCAATGTGGGAATACTCGTTAAGAAATGTTTTAAGTTAAACACAAATCAACAGAGTGGTCGCAGCGACAGAACATGATAACGGAAAGTCGTTACAAGAAACAAGCTTGTTGACACATATCGATGATGTAGGCATACATAGCATAGCATAAATTTATCTACGATGTGCGTCAACACATGGTGCTGTCTACTGATGCAAAGAGTGGTATAATATAATTTTATCGCAAACAATTTCTAATATAATAATATATAATATATATATATATATATATATATATATATATATATATATATATATATATATATATATAAAATATATATATATATATATATATATATATATATAATGATATATATCGGCTTTCGACTATTCCTGACGTTTTTCGTGTTATATTTATGGTTACTCGTATAAACTAAGCTTACTACTGGTAAACGTGCTTTATCTGCAGCTGTGCCTACAATATGGTAATGAACTTATAAATTAAACACCTTCTGAAACTATAGCACCTTTCGTAAAAAACTCAAAACACATTTGTTTGAAATTGCTTTTCGACCATGCATTGTCGCGGTTTCACGCTCCAATGACGACGTTTGTCCTGTCTTCGGTTGTGATTACGCCAACACATTTTGGTTGTTGCGTCTCTGACCATGAACTGTTAAGGAAATAGGCGCTATCTAAGTGACACAATTATTATCGTTAAATGTATTTTGGGTCGATACCATTGGCCGCATTCACGTGTGACTTACATTCAAAGGAAAGCCTTCGTCGACGAAGATCCTGTTGGCAGGGGCTGAGTATGTACTGGGTGCTGGAGCTCTGCAGCAGGTTCATCAACGCCAAGAAACCCTTATGTACGTTGCAATACCAAGGCATGTTATAGAAGCGCAGTGCCTTGGCCATCTGCTTCGCCGTCACGCCACTCGCCCCGCCATACGTCATCGCCAGCGCTGCCGACACGCTGAACGGGGAGAAGATCATGTTCCCGTCCACGGAGCACGCGATGTTCTTGTAGAGGTCCAGGGCGAATCTGTTGTTGGCACAGACGACGACCCTCTGGTGATTGCAGATCGGGTAGACGCGGCGTATAGGTTGTTGGATGGCCGCGATCTTAGGCGAGACCTTCACCTGCGCCAGTGTCACGGCCACTAGAGCCGCCAGTAGCAGCGCTACAGTCCACGTGTACGCCATCTTGAAAACTAAAAAAAGCTCTGCTGTAACTGATGTGTAAGCTGTTGATACATTCGTCACAAAGACAAACGCAAAATACGTGTAGTAACAATTACCAGTTGTAATTTTATTTTTATAATGAATGAATGAATGAATGGCTGGCTGGCTGGCTGGCTGGCTGGCTGGCTGACTGACTGGCTGGCTGGCTGGCTGGCTGGCTGGCTGGCTGGCTGGCTGGCTGGCTGGCTGGATGGATGGATGGATGGATGGATGGATGGATGGATGGATGGATGGATGGATGGACGAAATAATGAATGAGTGAAGAATGAGTGAAAAATGACGAAATAA
>JAODUO010000889.1:30000-32500 GCA_025642075.2 Ridgeia piscesae | reverse complement strand
TAACCTAACATTACAGATGCCTAGCACCAATGTCAACGATAACAACATTACATATGCCTAGCACCATTGTCAGCGATAACATAAAATTACAGATGCCTAGCACCTTTGTCAGCAATAACATAACATTACAGATGCCTAGCACCATTGTCAGCGATAACATAACATTACAGATGCGTAGCACCATTGTCAGCGATAACATAACATTACAGATGCCTAGCACCATTGTCAACGATAACATAACATTACAGATGCCTAGTACTATTGTCAGCGATAACATAACATTTCAGATGCCTGGCATCATAGTTAACGATAACATAACATTAAAGATGCCTGGCACCATTGTCAACGATAACATAACAGTACAAAAGCCTGGCACCACTGTCAACGATAACATAACATTACAGATGCCTAGCACCATTGTCAATGATAACATAACATTACAGATGCCTGGCACCATTGTCAACGATAACATAACATTACAGATGCCTAGCACCATTGTCAACGATAACATAACATTACAGATGCCTAGCACCATTGTCAACGATAACATAACATTACAGATGCCTAGCACCATTGTCAGCGATAACATAACATTACAGATGCGTAGCACCATTGTCAGCGATAACATAACATTACAGATGCCTAGCACCATTGTCAACGATAACATAACATTACAGATGCCTGGCACCATTGTCAACGATAACATAACATTACAGATGCCTAGCACCATTGTCAACGATAACATAACATTACAGATGCCTAGCACCATTGTCAACGATAACATAACATTACAGATGCCTAGCACCATTGTCAGCGATAACATAACATTACAGATGCGTAGCACCATTGTCAGCGATAACATAACATTACAGATGCCTAGCACCATTGTCAACGATAACATAACATTACAGATGCCTAGTACCATTGTCAGCGATAACATAACATTACAGATGCCTGGGACCATTATCAGGGACAACATAACATTTCAGATGCCTGGCATCATAGTTAACGATAACATAACATTAAAGATGCCTGGCACCATTGTCAACGATAACATAACAGTACAAAAGCCTGGCAACACTGTCAACGATAACATAACATTACAGATGCCTAGCACCATTATCAACGATAACGTAACAGTACAAATGCCTGGCACCATTGTCAACGATAACATAACATTACAGATGCCTGGCACCACGCCGTATTTTGAAGGACATAATGTACTGAGAAATTGTATTACAAACCTGCAAACAAGCGCCAGCAAGATGAGAAATGCAAACGTACACGCTTGCACGTTAAGATGCATGTCTTCTGGATGTTTGGCCAATGAAGCGTTCTCTGATACCACTAGGACGTGGTCTTATGCCAGGTGTCCTCGTTGTACGGCAGTCTTATAGCGTGACTTACGCACGCGTCACTACGGGGGTTTGCGTTGCGTCAATATACCACACCTCGCACTTAAGTTGACTAAATCAAACACGACAATCACTTTGTTATGCACATTAATTATACTTATCTATGATTCACGCTAAAATGCTGATTAACCAGAAGATCACGATGGCATACCTGCATTAAGACGGTTTGCTTGCAGAACGTACCAATTCATGTCCCCCAAGTAGTATACATATAGGACCATAATGTTTGCTTTTATTACGAAATTCAAATAAATATTATTTAATTTGATTTAAATAATATAGCCAGCTTTCGTATAATATATACAGAAATGCATTGTAAAGCAAATAATAATTCGGCCTTGATCAATAACTTAAATGACTGGTTTTGTTTCACCTGAATTGACCAGCTTTACTGCTGTTGTTTGTTGTTTGATTACGTAAATATTATTAATCAGATCACAAACCTGCGTGAGCCTCTGCATGTTAGTTAAATTGACATTAATTTGAGAGTTTTGTTCATTACCGTAACTACCGTTCTGCCATAGATCTGAATCTGAATCTGAATGGGATACGTCGTAAGGAGCAAATATTGGCTACTGTATACGGCGAGAGGTGTGTACGCATGTTATTGAATGTTTGAGCCGCAGATCAGGCGGCTGAAATCAGTTATGGTTTCAGCCTGGACCTGCGACTCGTTAAGTTGGTTCCAGTCAACTATTGTTTTTACAAAAAAATATTCTTAAATTGTTCAGTGTGGGCTGTAGGTACTATGAAACATCTGGTGTTGTTGGTCGTTAGTTGTTGGACAACATTTGAGGATACATGGTCTGGGAAGTGCTTAGGCTGAACGTGTCTTATGTTTGCTTTTTGGGGCCGGAAGAATGTTTCAGTGGGGAGGGCTGGGATAGATCTTCTAACAGTTCGGTACATACATTTTAGTCTTTGGTCGCGTCGTCTATTGTCTAATGTGTCGAGGTTAAGGTTGGTGAGCATGGTTGTGACAGATCCTGGGTGTCTAGAGCGGTAGACTCCAGTGATGAAGCAAGCTGAACGGTGATGGATTTTTTCTAATTTGTCTATGTCCCCCCGATGGTATGGGTCTCACA
>JAODUO010000889.1:0-17500 GCA_025642075.2 Ridgeia piscesae | reverse complement strand
TATCAGTAAATATAATTATACCTTTTCAAAAAGTTGAATCACGCAAAGATTGATTGCACATTAAAATTAAATGAACTTAAGTTTTATCTTAAATACGTGCAATATGGCCTCCCTGCCTATCAATTAAATTGAAAAAAATGTTACATCTATTCAGAACAAAATAAAAATTTACCTAAATGTCTTAGATATAATTTGCCATATCATGGTAAAGGAAAAGGAAAGTTATTATATAGAGCATTATCGAATCATCAGGGCAACACAAAGCGCTCTGTATTTTTCTACCCTGATAATAATTTCAACCAATCTCCATCTAAACCCATCTGGTAAGTATCCAACTTATAATTAACAATACGTGAGTTACTCACAGATAAGACTGGAACATACGGTTGTTTTGTTTATTTTTGAGAACAAATATTTATACCCTAGAATTGCATTATACTTGGGTATATATAATGCAATATATTAACACAAATAACACACACCAATATAATTGTACAAGAAACGCACATAAACAATAAGGTAATATATAAACCTTAGACATACATGTCACATGCCATAATTAACTTTATTGACTTTGATAGCAGTCTAAGTTAAAGATATTTCCTTTATCTTTATGTGGCAAACTATATCTAAGAAAATGTGTGGTAAATTTATATTTTGTTCTGAATGGATGTAACCCGTGTTGTGATTGTGTACGTAAGCATAGTTTTCAATTTAGTCGATAGGCATGGAGGTCTGATGCTTGTGATATATATATATATATATATATATATAAATATATATATATATAAAAATATATATATATAGTATAGTGGTGTTTTGCATGTATCCATTTTTTATTCCATGCTTTGCTGGCGTTCTTAATCCTGCCAACTCTCCTATATACCTCTAAACGTGTTGAAATATTGCAATGCCTTCACCATATGCCAGGCATTGTGTAGCGAAGATTGCATTCGTATCAAAAGAAATTAAACATTGACTCGAATTAGCATAACACAATCACTCTGAACTAAAGTGCTACAGTTTCCAAAATGGGTTTTATGCTGTCGTTTGAGAGGACTGACATTCAGTTTGTCGAAATAATCGATTTTTATAGTCGCGCGTATTGCTAAATTGCTTCATTGTTCGGTCGGAATAATTAACCATTGTCGTTGTCAAAATCTCGGTGTTTGTTATAGGTACTAAGTGTGTTAGCTCACACCAAAACACTTTCTGGCATTTCCATATCTCCAGTCTTTTTTGGGTGACTTCGCCAACCTCCTGAACAGAAGTTCCGAGTGGTTGTTTCAAATGTAACGTTTTTGTTTGCAGGTCATTGTCTCTTCACTAAATCGGTCCGCCTGACGGACACCTCTGATACCCATTACCATCTGTCAAAGTTATCTAATTGATCTTATATTTTAAAGTCGCTAAACAAGTACTGTATGGCGACGATTGCATTCGGGTGGACGGAAAAATACCGCAGGCGCGAATTAGCATAACAATCACGACTTAGAATAGAAATGATATTGGAACCATTACATCGTGCCTTTGCTTAATGGTTGTAAACGAAAAGGTGCATTAGATGGATACAACGATCGTCTACTTACTTTCTGTGAATTACCAACGTAAAAACGTGGAACTAAGTACAGATCCAGATTGCGAAATGCCTTCGCAGGAACAAAGAAACACTAGGATTTTCTGAAGCTTTTTCTTCTCTCACAATATATGCTTACTTCCTGGTTGATTCTCCATTTCAGATCGAAATTCACGCAACATTCAACGTCATAATTTTTCTAAACCGAAATCAACTTTTATAACAAACATGTTATCCTCATGATGTTATATAATCCATTGTTTATTCAAGATTCTTGTACCACAAAAAATCTTGTATCTTCTGCCAGATATCATAACATGTTTTGTAACTTGTATCTGTAAAAACACACACTTGTTTCATTTTCTTTGAAACACATGGTTTTATATAAACAATAAAACAATATGGCCTGGAGTAAAAAATAATTATGAAATGTTAAAGATTTAGATGACATAATTTTTGTAGAAAGTTGACGTAAGACGGCCCCAAGTTTACGATGGCGACCCCAAAATATCTGGGTGGTATCGTAAATTGCCGATCAGTTGCAACGCTTCTGTCTATTATCGAGGCCATAGATATGCAGCATTTCACAGGCGATGTCCAGTTGTCAGTAAGTTGTAAATAACGATTTTACTCCCCTCTGATATAAGGTTAATGTCGCAACTTCATAAAATGCATCAATGAGACACAATTAATAGTCTCGACCCTTCTTCCCGTCGCAAGCTCTGCACCACCTGATTATGAGCTCATTAAGAGTAACCTTAAATATGTTCAATTATTTCTAAACTACGTCATTCAATACCCACGATGTCACTTAGGAGCAAAACAGCTCCGTCATCGGTAGTATGACGTGACAGGCCTATACGGCCGTTTTTACCGTACGTGTGTATCTACTTTTAAGCCTGATTGGATATTATATAGAATTATTCACCAGCACATTGGAAATATTTTTTCAAATATGCACTAATTTGTTTTCTAGTTAATATTCTTCATCTTCTTATATTCAAGACCGCCTTCATCTGATTGACGATGTTGTCATTTTTATTGCGGGGTGTTGTCTTTGGCACACGGAAAGAGAAATAAAATTTAACAGTGCAACTCACTGGGGATAGGAAGGGGGTGTACATAAGCAGGTTCCCTTTTAACCCACAATAGCGGGCTGTTTAACACTTATTTGCGACCGCATACAAGACGTTGATATGATAATAAGACAATGAATTTCTCACGAAAGTTAAACATCACATGTGTTCTTAACAAGATCACGTCTTTAACATGAAATGTTGTTTTGGTTGCTACACAAGTCCTACATCTTTATGTTTGATAGGTGCAGTCTTACCCACCTTCGTTGATATAGTTGAACACACGTTAAACCAATGTTTTTTATTACATTGTTTTTTCAAAATGTTAGCCACACATTCACACACACACCCACACCCACACCCACACCCACACACACACACACACACACACACACACACACACACACACACACACACACACATTCACATATGAATGAAAAGGTAAGTTCTTATATAGCGTAATATCCAGTCCTCACGACTGCTCAAGGGTGCCCGAACACATATCCACCTATAGCCAGGTAATATAGATGTAGAGTGAAAAAACTTGCCCAAGGCAAGGCAAGGCAAGGCAAGGCAAGGCAAGGCAAGGCAAGGCAAGGCAAGGCAAGGCAAGGCAAGGCAAGGCAAGGCTTGCGTGCGCGTGCGTGCGTGTGTGTGTGTGTGTGTGTGTGTGTGCGTGTGCGTGTGCGCGTGCGCGTGCGTGCGTGTGTGTGTGTGTGTGTGTGTGTGTGTGTGCGTACGTGTGTGTTTGTGTGTGTTTGTGTTTGTGTGTGTGCGTGCGTCTGTGTGTGTGTGTGTGTGTGTGGGGTGTGTGTGTGTGTGCGTGCGTGTGTGTATGTGTGTGTGCGTACGTGTGTGTTTGTGTGTGTGCGGGCGTCTGTGTGTGTGCGGGCGTCTGTGTGTGTGTGTGTGTGTGTGTGTGTGTGGTGGTGTGTGTGTTTTAGTGTGTGTGTGTGTGTGTGTGTGTGTGTGTGTGTGTGTGTGTGTGTGTGTGTGTGTGTGTGTGTGTGTGTGTGTGTGTGTGTGCATGTCTACATAACTTATAATGTATCCATTAAACAGTAACATCAACCGCGTTACAACATTAATACGAGTTCATTAAAAAAATGGTGTAAGCGAAACAAGTGTCCGTGACATGCATAATAAGAACAACGCAGTGAATATATAACAACAAGGAAAAACGTGCCTTGGCATCATAGCACAAATGCTTGGAATTTCGGAACTGCGCGTGACTCGTAAACACAGGTAATCATTTTGCATAAATACCAGCAAGTTTAGAGACAACTGTCATCGTCCTTGTGAAGTCCGTTGAACAAACAACCGAGATATGTCGCCTGTGGTTTTTCTTCTGTTGTGCGCCATAAGTGGGTAAGAAGCATTCGTTGTGTAGGTATAAAAATGTTGCTTATGTAGTTATCGAAGAGAAGCTTGTTTAATAGATTATATTGTGTAGATGTCGCCTGTATGAAGCGTTATTTCACAACAACATAGAGAACTATCTATCGGTTGCATTATGGTCAGTAGATCGAGTGAATACTATTATGTTTAAACAACGGATCGTCATAAACTTATAAGTAAACCGTGCGCTGGTTTGTGTTTGTTTGCGTGCGTACATGCGTACGTGTAACTGTATGTATGTATGGCTGCGTGTACGTGTGCACGTGTCTATAGTGCATGAGTGTGTGAGGTATTTGTATGTATCCGCGCGCGTACGCGCGTGCACGTGTGGTGTTCGGGCTATAAGGGGCAGTGTGGCACCGTACATTTTCGTACGCAACAATCGTACAGCAATGCACGCAGATAAAGAACCTAGATTGCACTTAAAATGTAACAGATATATTCATCATACATATTTTGGGTTTTCGGGCGTTATCAAATCAGACCATACAATTACAAAGTTCATCGCCCATAATTACCCTTACGAATGCTGCGCCTCTGCCTATTAATGATATATGTAGAGATATGGAAACACGGCTGAGATTTCCCTTTTGTAAATCAGCTTTTGACAGCTCGCGAATGGAAGAGTAAATTATAACAGAAACTCTTACTTACACCTCGCATGTCTGGAAGATTTGAGGCCGCATCCAAGAGTGTTCCATGTAGTAGAGGGATTGTAATGTCAGCCGACAGACAGTTGCAGCCAACCCATACAGATGTGAGTGGATGCATGACACGAGTAAATGAGTGGAGTGAATGAGTGGCTGGTTGGATGAGAAAGTGAATGAGTGAGTGAGTTAGTGGATGAGTACGTTATACGTCGGTAAGATAATAGATTAGGTGTATTGTATTTTACCTCAAAAAGCGCAAGATGAATAATTTGTGATCACTGGTTATTTCAACATTTCAGCAATACACATTTCAGCCTTCCGGGTATATTCTTCTTTTATGCCCTGTTAACTTACTAACTTTCCGGTATTCTTCATATGTATGAAACGTATAAGTACGGGTCATTATGGAAATGTGGTCACATTCCCGTTGAAGACGTGGTAGGCACCAGTTGATTAAAAAACGGCTTTGTTTTGAACCCACAGTACAACAGAAGGCTGGTTCTCACGGAAGAAAGCAGATGGCGTGCAGGGTTCCATTTGGCAAAGGACGTTTTGTAAGTTTGAATGGTAGGTATGACTTACGCTGTTTGTTATTTGTAACATCATGTAATCTGAATGTTACTTCTGTCAGCAGGTACGTTAAAATGTTGGTTATATCAGCAATGCGTATATTATTTTTGTTTTACCATATATATTACTATTTAGAAGCATTATAACAACATTATTCATTGACAGTGTTTTGGCGGTTGCTTCCTAATATTAAATTAACTGACTTTGTTGTGTTGTTGATGCTTGCTATAAAGTTGGTGATGGTTGTAGACTTACTAGGTTTGCTGGTTTTGTAATTGGTTTATATGATATGAAACATAATACATATTAGACGTGTATTGAAAAATGTTAATGTTGATGTTTTGCTGTGAAGTAGTTGACGGGATGTTTATGTTTCTTGCACACATTTTAAACCATATCCGTGAAAGACGTCAAAACATGTATAGCTAACAGTATACGTCAACATGTATATGTTATACAGGCCTTACCTACGTCTGCCAATGTGCCCGTTGAGAATAGAAATGAAGTTGTACACCAGGCCAGAAGGTGAACATGGAAACGTGATCAGCAGAACAAACATACCGTAAGTTCGCAGGAGAGTGCTAAGGATTGTCTAATCATTAGCAGATTTATGTGTAAATGTGTAATGCTGTTAGGCCAGTTTGCATATGCCTATTAGCATTTTAGCAAATTTATACAAGAATACATATTTATAACACCATACAATGGAATAAATTTTGAATGTCGGAATGTCGTTGGCATAATGACGTTAATACCTAAGTCTGTACTATAATTAGTAGGAGCGGTCCCAATATTCGTCATCAGTAGTTTTTTCCAGATTCAACAAACTCTTGCTTATAAATAGAATTTGCAAATAATGTTGAGAGAAACTTCGAATATGCACAAGGTATTATTATCATTATGAATATTACCTTCGGCAATACTGCAAGTGTGAGTTGGTCCGATATACATTCAGCACAGACATTCACGATTTCAGCTCCCAGTTCCGTTCAAGCAAGCCGGTAGTGCTCATTGTACCTGGATGGTGGACACAAATGAACACAGACTTTTGGTGGCAAAGAGATATCACCAATGCACTGCTAGACAAAGTACGTGTGTTAATTTACATGTTGGATCTCAAGATCCCCCATCAAATCCATGTTTAAGGTACCTATCGGTATACCCATACGAAATTCTCAATTCACCTACCAATCCAGCGACCCGCCGACTGGCCGATCGGCCGACCGGCCGAGCGGCCGACCGGCCGAGCGGCCGACCGGCCGACCGGCCGACCCGCCGACCGGCCGACCGGCCGACCGGCCGACCGGCCGACCGGCCGACCGGCCGACCGGCCGACCGGTCGACCGGCCGACCGGCCGACCGCCAGCACGCCGACACGCCGACACGCCGGCACGCCGACACGCCGACACGCCGACACGCCGGCACGCCGACACGCCGACACGCCGACACGCCGACACGCCGACACGCCGACACGCCGACACGCCGACACGCCGACACGCCGACACGCCGACACGCCGACACGCCGACACGCCGACACACACCGAACCCATCAATCTTCTCACCGAATCACCCCCGTACCTCCTTCCCTCGTCCACATTTATGTTTCTCTCTATTACGTATCTCAGTCTCTGTTTGTGTCCCACCTCTCTCTCTCTCTCTCTCTCTCTCTCTCTCTCTCTCTCTCTCTCTCTCTCTCTCTCTCTCTCTCTCTCTCTCTCTCTCTCTCTCTCTCTCTCTCTCTCTCTCTCTCTCTCTCTCTCTCTGTCCTCTCTCCTCTCTCTCCTCTCTCTCTCTCTCTCTCCACTCCCTCTCTCTCTTTCTCTATCTCTCTCTCTCTTTCTATCTCTCTCTCATTTCCTCTCTCTCTCTCTCTCTTTCTCTATCTCTCTCTCACTCCCTCTCTCTCTTGCTCTATCTCTCTTTCACCCCTCTCTCTCTATCTATCTATCTATCTATCTATCTATCTATCTATCTATCTATCTCTCACCCTCTCACTCTCTCTCACTCTCTCTCTCTCTCTCTCTCTCTCTCTCTCTCTCTCTCTCTTCTCTCTCTCTCTGTCGTTGTCTCTCTATGCGTCTGTCTCTCCCCCTTTCTCTCCGGGCCATCTGTCTATTTGTCTGTCTCTTCCGAATGTCCTTCACGCTGATTATCGCGTGTGCATGTTAAATGACATCAAGCAGTCTATCGATTGAATAACTGACTGCCAGCCTATATAACAATAGGAACCAAGTTTGATTTTGTATGACCCTAAGCAGATTGAGTTGTGTGTTTTAGGATGACTATAACGTGATCGTGGTCATATGGGACTCGTATCACCTAGACTACCCACTAGCCGTCCGGGACACGCAGGAAGTTGGAGCCAAGATAGCGGGGCTGGTGAAGACGTTGGTGGAACGCGGTCTTACTCAACGGGAACAGTCCTGGTGCATTGGGCACAGTCTCGGGGCCCACGCCTGTGGCCAGGCAGGCAGGATATACCGCTTGGGACGAATCACAGGTGAAATACAGTGTAATGCCTCATACGTGTAAAATAATACCTTCCATTATTCTGTAAGGTAACAACACATGAACGATACCTTTACGCAAAATGTGATGGATGGTTGGTAAAGGTGTGTGTGTGTGTGTGTGTGTGTGTGTGTGTGTGTGTGTGTGTGTGTGTGTGTGTGTGTGTGTGTGTGTGTGTGTGTGTGTGTGTGTGTGTGTGTGTGTGTGTGTGTGTGTGTGTGTGTGTGTGTGTGATGTGTGTGTGTATATATATATATATATATATATATATATATATATATATATATATATATATATATATATATATATATATATATATATTATGTATATTATAATGTTATGTATAACACGAATTATTGTACTTTGTTACAGCACCTCTGAGCGTGCAAACAATTCAAACTAATAGAAACATCACTATATCACAGAAACATGAATCCGTGAATAAAGTTCCTACATAATATCTACCTAACTGTGGCAAAGTACAATACTTCCTCACAATACTTAAGTAGTTGTTTGTAAGTAATCGACGTATAACGAAATCGAAATTTCGGCTTAGAACCAAGATGGCTGAAATCTAATAATTCCATATTCCTACTGAATGTTTAGTTCACATGACACTCGCGGGGCAGTTTTGTTGAATCCGGAACCATCTAAATTTAGCCGAAATGTCTATAGTTTGCCTAATTGTTTTACCTCGTTGCATTAGCTACACCATGCAGCATTATCAAAGGCATACAATTCAAAACGGCCCAATTTAACCGGAAGAAATATTGCAAGAATTGGAACATCTTTTCTAATTATTATTCACGATATGTAATCTTGACACACGTTATACTAAGTGTATTCCATTGATTCATTGTGGAACTTAAACACTTATATTAAAAACATTTGCCCGTTGACAAGGCACTGTTGAGGCTCAGTGCTCGGCTCGGTTTGCATCAAAATACATAATCCTATTATATCGCTAACTGGGATAATACATGGTCTCAGCGGCGCAGTCTTTGATCTTCAAAAGTGCTAGTTAATAGTTAACCTATAAATGTTCTAATCCATTAACTTTTCTGTTGATTTGTTCTCGTATCGCATCCTAGAACTAATTCAGCTTGCTTAAATCCAAGATGGCGATTTGTCATATCTTAAGAAAAAAAACCTTTTTTTCATGAATAAACAAACATAGATAGAATGTAGTAGAAGATTCCAGTTATTGTCTACCACAAGGTCAACTATGACTTTCACCTGGCCTTCAGCATCTTTGTTTGACCTTCAAATGAAAAGGTTACGTCAGATATGGATTCTACGTACCCACAAAAAGAGGTGTCATACATCATTCTAAAACAAGTGGTTTAGAATAGTTTCAAAAGATATGACAAGTCGCCATATTAGATTTAACAAAAATTACCAGAGTTGCGATACGAGCCTAAATCAACGAAAACGTTCATGGATTAAAACATTTCTAAGTTTATGAAATTTCAAAAGGACTATAATACAATGATGTATAAACGTTTGGCAAAACAACAGTTAAAACGGCGTAATCGAGGTGCGTCCTGATTTGAGAAAGAAGCCAATTTATGTTCAACACACTGAACTGAACACACTTATTTTTCTGCCGCCATCTTTTTCCACAGCTCTTGACCCGGCGGACGGGTTGAAATCGACGAAACTAGTGCTGCGGAAGTCGGATGCCGACTTTGTTGATGTCATTCATACAGGGACGAAACTGTTTGGCTTGTCACGACCTGTGGGACATGTCGACTTCTACCCAAACGGCGGCAAAACGCAGCCTGGATGCCAAGATGTCGTACTGGTGTTCAAGAAAGGCCCTAAGTCATGTTCGTGTTTGCTTTGTTTTGCATCTGTCCACTTTTCTTGCAACACGCACGCGCACTGCGCACGCTCCACCCTCATATGTGTGCAGTATTGTTCGTGTCCCGTAGATGGGCGAATGCCTCAACCAGCTACTTTAATGTCTGCATATCTTGCGATTCCTCTGCCAGACGGTGCCAGTCCCGTTCTCCACCTTCCCATAGATTGTTTCCCGCGATAAGATTTCCTGTAGCCGATATGCAGTGTTTATCGGTTATCTCGTATTCTGCTGACGTGTCCTGCCCAGATCGACTTCTTCTTCTGACTTGTTCAGTCGCATCTACAACCTTTGTTTTCATTGTCATACACATTTTTGTGCCCAGCAGTGATGTTTAACTTAATTATTTCCATATTTGGGACAACTAGTTTGTTCTTTGCCTGGTTGATGAATGTCTATATTTCTACGACGTATGTCATTGCTGGTTGTACGCATGAGTTTTCACTTCAAGCAGGTTCCATAGTTATCCGTGAAGATGTCGGCGTGGTGAATTTTGCCCTGCCCACCGAGATTCTTTTTTGACTCTCCTTGTTGTTTATCTTATGTTCTCAAATAGGCGTAGCTTTCAACGTTATCTGCGCGAGTGATATTTTCTATCAACTGCTTTGTCTTCAAATTGTTGATCTTCGGATCGTGATTAACATTTTTATTACCTAGTTCCTGTATCATTTGTTAAAGTTCATACGGTGTATTACAGCAAATGACTATGGCGTCAACGAAGATGGCTTATATATTCTCTGGCTACCCTCAAAGCTGTTTCCCAAAGTCAGTGTATATATATATATATATATATATATATATATATATATAATATGTGTGTGTATGTGCACATATATATATATATATATATATATATATATATATAGTGTGTGTGTGTGTGTGTGTGTGTGTGTGTGTGTGTGTGTGGGGTGTGTGTGTGTGTGTGTGTGTGTGTGTGTGTGTGTGTGTGTGTGTGTGTGTGTGTGTGTGTGTGTGTGTGTGTGTGTGTGTGTGTGTGTGTGTGTGTGTGTGTGTGTGCGTTATGGCGTCTTTCAGAAGTTCAGAAGTCCCCTTTCCTTCAATGGAGATCAATAGTGCTGTTTGCGGTGTTTTGAAAGTCCTCTCGTAGTACGTGATGCATATATTTCAAATAGGCGGGTTTCGCTAATACACTTCAACTACTCTCTGTAATATACGCCAAACGCTGCCTTGTCCAGTCGCCACATGCGACAATAGTATTGTTAAATATACACGTGACGCCATGGTCATTGTGAACATTTCGTCTTTGTACGGTCGTCTTAATGAAAATGCCACAAAATGACTATCCTACACCACGAATGTAAAAATAATTACATCATAATATAAGACTGTAGACTTTTACTGATACGTCCTTCGTGTTGTTCAGACCTGACGTGCAGTCACAAAAGAGCTATTCACTACTTCATCGAATCTCTCAAGACCTGTCGATTCTACACCACCGAACGCTGCGTCGAATTGAACTTCATCAAGAGTCCCGTGAGTATGGCCTTCCAGTAGTTTATCAAAACTGCAAATATGTGAGGCAGTGACAGATAAATCAGCAGTCTAATGCACACAACGTACAATTTTAATATAGTCATCAGCCTAAGCCGTCCGAACTATTATATATTACTGAAGACATTCTTCTTCTGTGCTGGCCACAAAACATGGGAAAAAGTATCAAAAAAACAAAACAAAGGAAATGTTTGAAAATGCGACACATTGAATACGCTGTTCGAAGCCAGGCTAATGAGGTATACTCTTCCTATCCATACGCAATCATGTTGTGCGTAGATGGCCTAAAAAGAAGCGTTTCAACGAAGCAAATCACCGTTGCACTCATGGCGGATGTGAGTAATAATAACAAACATTTCGCGTTGTTACGAGAAAGTGGCGCTGCCAGAGACGTTCGCTTCGCGCATGGAAGCGTGCGTGTATCAATTTATGTTAATTGTTTTAATACACATGGACAAAGAGAAATAGGTTTGCGTAAAACTATGTGTTAATATTATTTAACGTGTGCGTGTGTGTAAACGCAAAGCACGCGGACGTACTCAAACAGGCACGCACACACTTTACGTAGCCCTAACAAACACGGTTCAATGTATATCCTCTGCATTTGCCTGTCCCCGTTGTTATTCTAACACACGAATACAATTTTATATTGTTATTGCTTTATGTTGAGCATATATTTGAAGGAATATGTCTGTGAATTTTTGCTTACAGATTTGCTACAAATGTGCGAAGTGTCAAGAGATGGGATTCCCAGCCAACACTCTGCCGAGCCGTGGCGTATTTCATCTCCAAACAAGCGCATCGCCCCCCTATTGTCGTAGTTACGCTTGATCCAGGGCGTGCGTGCGTGCGTGCGTGCGTGCGTGCGTGTGTCTGTAGTACCACTAACTCGGCCATAAACAGTTACTGACTTCTTTACTAATGCAACTAGATGAATCCACCGGACAACACAATGCATCGTACATTGTTCATGACACACTATTTTACCAACTATTTCTGCTATTTTAGTTAATATGTACCCCCTGTTACACTAGATACCATTGTGAATTGGTGTTATTTAGATTATTTGAAATGCTTCAAATAAATGTGCCTAAGAGTGAACATTCTGACTGTTTTTATTCACTTCACATCAATTACACCCGCAGCGTGTTCACACGGGAATAATAAACAGTTAATTTACGCAAGGCGGAAACAGCAACATGTAAAATGATCTTTTTTACACAGACTAGTAAATTTCTCCTTTGCCTTTCCTCAGACGAACGAAACGCACACGTCAAATATACATCTACAAATCAGCACTTTGTTGCATATACAACTTATACCACCCTCTAAGTTAGTTGATGTCTATAATCAACACAACGCAGTCTACACTCTTCTGATCCGTTACTTCTTAAACAGCCATTTCCAGCAGTAGAATCGACGAATAATAATTCTCTTGTGCAGCTCCAAGAGCACGGGACCAACTACCCCTTCCATTACGCCAATGTTCGAGTGTTGGCCATTTAAAAATATATACTGAAGACGCAATTGTGTTACATATTATTTGGACATTCCACAATTGTAGTTAATTAGTTAACTATTCATCCATTTATTTTAATATATTCATTATTTTAATTAATATTATTATTATTTTAATACATTTTATACTTGTGCTTATCTATATATGTATCTTAAGGGAACATATTTGTTTTTATTAATAGGAATTATAACATATTTCATCAAGGTAGTATTGTGTAAGCCTATGTTTTAATTTAATTTAATTCTATCGGACTAACCGTTGTAAAATGGCCCAGGACAATTGATTTTATCATAGGAACAGTATTATTATGGAATGGATGACATCCACATATTCAAAGGTGTCAACTTGATCCGCAATCTACACAAGTGTGAACGTCAGTGGTGTACATTAATCCTGCCTTCTCCCGTCTGTGTCTTTAAACATTCTGAAATATTGCAGTGTCGTCATCACAAACCAGGTGTTGTGTAACGAAGATTGCATTTGTATTAAAAGAAGCTAAACGTTGACACGAATTAACATAACACAATCACTCTGAATTAAAGTGTTACAGATTCCAGGATGCTTCATACGGGAGATATCACTCGCTTAACGAGGCTGACCTACAGGTTATCGATATTAATAGATTTGTACATACATCCCCAGTGCGTAATTCTTTCTTTGTTCGGTCGGAACAGTGAACCACAGTCGTTGTCAAAACCTTGGTCTTTGTTACTGCTAACAGTTGTATCAACTAACACTTTCTGATATTTCCATATCTCGACGTCTTTTTCGGTGACCTCGTCTACCCCCTGAACAAAGCTCTTTCAAATGTAGCACGTTTTGTCTGCAGGTCATTGTTTCTTCAGAATATAATTTATCTTATATTTAAAAGTCGCTAAAAAGTATTAAAACGTGGCCACAATTGCATTAGGATGGAAACAAAGACACCGCAGGCACGAATCAGCAGAACAGTCACGACTTGGAATAGAAATCATTAACCATTAAACGATGCCATTTCTCAGGCGATGAGCAGCTGTCGGAAGATTCGAAATAACGATCGATTATACGCCTTGCTTATCTAAGGTGAATGTCGCCACATGAAATGTATCAATCAACTACAATTTGCATATTTGAATATAATTAATTGTTGACCACTGGTGCGGCGGAAAATACTAATAGTCTTGACCGTTCTTTCCGACCCAAGTTCTGCACCACTTCGGTTTAAGCTCATTAAACGTTACCTTCAATATGCCCAATCACGTCCAAGCTCGGCCATTCAGCAGCCATGACGTCAGTTATGGGCAAATCAGCCCCGTCTTCAATGAGCCCCGTCATCAGTGGGGTGAAGGAGCAGACGTATAGTTATAGGAGGACGTTTTACATACGTGCGTATCTAGTCACACGACTGGTAGTTTATTATATATCTATATATCTATATCTTCTGACTTATTCAATCAAGTCTTTATCTTTTCTCTTACCCAGATGTTAGTTTATCATGTTTCCGCGTCGTATGTCATTGCTGGAAGTACGCATGAATTGTACACATAATCTCTTCAAGCATGTTCCAATGTTACCTTTGAAGATGTAGCGGTCCTAGGCGAATATACTGTCCATCCGGCCGTGATTCTCCTTTGAATCTCTGTGTCTTGGTTTTTGTCTCTGATGCTGTATCTCTGTCCCAAGTAGGTGTAGCTTTCAACGTTCTTCATCTAAGTGTTGTTGACATATATTGATGTGTCCTTTTCAACCATCACCTTTGTCTTCGACTTGTTCATCTTCAGACCCTGATTTTCACGTTCATCAGCTAATTCCAGTAGCATTTGTTGTAGCTGATGGAGTGTAAAGCGCATACGAGTATGTCGTCGCTATGATCGTGAGTAACATGTTTATTATCCGCGAGGCGGCAGCACAAGCAATTACGTATAAAATCGCCATTTTTAAAATGTTTTTTTTTTTTAATAAACACCGTATTAATACCAATGTATTTGGTCCACAGTCCTTTTCTTCTTGAAATGTCAATCATTTTGAACATAAAATTAGACATGTGATGCTTAGAAATTAGACTATGCAATGTCACATCATTGAACAATTATAAAGTATGTTTCAGTTTCTCACAGCACAGTAGCTTTAGAGATGAAGCCGTTTTGGTAGGCGCACATATCAACCAGCCTTCGTCCTGTACGAAGCGTCGTCGACACAGGCTGGTGGTTCTTCGGCGTGGATTGGTTCAGTTTCCTTGCTGGGGTTGTCGCAAGTAGCCAGTTCACGTCGATTAACTGTGTGTTCTCCATTCGTTCCGACCGAACAGCGAAAGAGTTATGCACTGGGGATGTATGTACATATCTATTAATATCCATAACCTGTAGGTCAGTCTCGTTATCGAGTGATCTCTCACGTAGGAGGCATCTTGGAATCTGTAACACTTAAATTCAGAGTGATTGTGATATGTTAATTCGTGTCAACGTTTAGCTTCTTTTAATACAAATGCAATCTTCGTTACACAATACCTGGTTTGTGATGACGTCACTGCAATATTTCAGAATGTTTAAGGCACCGTGATCTCCTAAAATCTGTTTTTGTTATTTTTCACCTTAGCTTATTGAAATTTTAGGATAACATCATTTATATATAAAAACAATTTTACACATTTTTTATAAAAAAATTGTCCACCAGGGGCGGTGTAGTCACCCCATAACAAAATTTTGGTTGTTTTACCGTGAAAACTGTACCTGGAAAATGGATTGACCAAATGTGTTCAAACTTAGCATATCAATAGAATAATAAAATAGCAGACTATGAAAGTTTTATTTTTTTTGGGACTTTACAAAAACAATTTATATGAATTTTTGAATCTTTGCTAATTTTCGTAAGTAAATTTTTCCATCAAAGTCATGATTTTACATGTAATCGTAGTTGGCCTGAGAGCCAATGAGCGTCTCTATCCTATGGGTAACAAATGCAGAGCCTTTCTTTCCCCGGGCAGAGTTGAGGGGCTTAAAAGTGCTGCCACCCCACGCTAGTCATATGTCAGAATTCCCACATAGCAATCTATCATATTATCGTTCATTGGTTTGTCAGAACACAGCTGTTACATAAACTAACGTTAAATGGAGCTACGTCTATTAACTTACAATATTTGCTTCGTTCATATTACATCATTTTATAAGAAAACGTACACATACGGCCACAACTTGTCAAATAATTATTGTAGAGAACAAAAAAGTACTCGCCAGCATAGAGACAGTCGCCAAGGACACAATGATCAGTGTAGTTCCTATATATCAAGGCAGATTGCGCCCTCAGCAGTAGTTTTTGGTAATCCGACATATGCTTCTGGATACGAAATGGCGCTGGACACGCTCCAATATTGGTTTTGTCCTCATTTGAGGAAGAAATATTGTGAATAGTGCTATTGCCATTGATGGAGATACAGCATGCAGTTAATATGTAAAAATAAAAACGACGTATGTTTCTTATTTTTTGAAGGCAGCCGTTTATATATATATATATATATATATATATATATATATATATGACGCTGGACACACACCATATTTCAAAATATAAACGTGTTGTATTTTCGTTAAATGTAGGTCTAAACCTATATTTTCCTTTGCATATCATTTGATTTAGATGTAGGAAAACCATATACGTATAGGTATCATAATAGCACAGTTATGTAATTGATCCTTATAAACCGATGACTCGGACGTGCAAAAACTGGTCACTGTAGAAATTGATGTGCACATTTTGTATTCCTCATGTTTTAAACCTGTCCAGTGAATGCAACAAATATGGAACACCGTTTTTGTATGGCACTGCGTAAAAGTTTGGAAACATAACTTGGAAGGGTAATTTTGGCCATTTTGGGCACTTTACCGCCAATTTCTGCCATTTTACAAATTATCAATGCTGTCAAATTTCATATGTCCTAAAAGCACATAGCGGTGTCAATCTATATTATGATGAAAATCACATTAGACTGACTTAATAATTGACGACGTGAGAGAGAAAAGAAGTTATTTTAGTCAATTGTACATTTTTGAGACTTTGGCTCTTATAACATTTCCCCATGTTTCACCGTCCAAATCAGCTATAAGAGAATTTTCGGACAGTCTTTTGATATAGGTCAGTGGATGCGATTGGCTCATTGTTACAACTAAGGTTTATTGTATTGCTGATCAGCGTATATTAACAACAAAGGTCTGACCGATGACATTTTCGAATCGGCCAGACTTTTGAAGCGTTCGTCAGAACAATGAAAGACAAACGTTTTAGCAAGTCTGTATGCCTGGGTACATTAGCAACAAAAGTCTTAAGTCGGCAAAACTCCCGATTTACAACACCAGTTGTATAGTGTACACCAGGCTTTTCACTGCCTTGAGGAATCTAGAGAACTAATAAACCACGTGGCGCGGTGATGCAACTCGGGCCTCGAGCCGTCAACTCCCAGCCGCGACTTCGCCTTTCCGGATACAAATTTTGTTAATGCACTGCTTGCAATGCTATCTGCGTTGCGATTGGTTGCTGGAAGTAAACACGCGCCACGTGCTTTTGACAGTGCGAGCTGGCAGGCGGGAGCGTCGTCGGATCGAGGAATAGGGCCTGCAAGTGGGTCACGATACATGGCGTGACTCCGCGCGACTGGAGCTTATTGGGGACTAAGCGAGACTAATTGGGGACTGGACACAAGAATAATATTCTAACGATGGATGACAGTTGTAGCTTCCGACTGATGAATACTAGGAAAATCAGTTCATAAATATCTTATGTTATACGTTTCTTATCTTAAATGTCCGATTTAATATTGAGTTTATCACACTATCATAGGCACGTAGCGATTTACGTAGT
>JAODUO010000888.1:355000-378448 GCA_025642075.2 Ridgeia piscesae | reverse complement strand
AAAATTAAAAAAGTTTTGTTAATGTCGTTATATTTAACCATAACTGTAGCATAATATAACGATAAGATACATTTCTATTAATTTGCTTCCACTTAATTGCCGATATATTCAGCTAGATGATTTGACGTGGTTAATAATACATTATCCAGTCATGATTTCTGAGTAATAAGATTCCGTCACCGAGGTAAACAGCACCTTCAGCAAGATGGTGTCAGAAACCGAGTTGCCGTTTAGTGCAATAAACGTGTAAATTTAAATGCAATTAGCCGACATATCGACTTTGTTAGCCTATATGCAGATGATATTTTCAGAACGACATTGTCCCGAGGCACACACTAATAAAGCAAGAACATTTTGTTTTTTATTGCGGCATGAATAGTAAATTATAATTTCCGCCGTCCTGCTGGTTACGCTCTCGGGGATTTGCATATTTGCAGGTCTTTGTTTGACAAAAGCGAAAAGCTAATTGTTTCAGCGAATCATATTTTAGCCACAGTCGTCCTATAAAAATAATAAGTGTTTTATTCACTTCACTATTTTATTAACTTCACTGGCAGCCAAAGCGGCTGAACTCTACAATAAGAACATTATGGTTGATAACAAATTCGTTAATGTATATTAGTAAAACTATTTGTGAAAGCATAATAATATATGAAAGTGTTACTAATTAGAATGTCTAGTAAAACTAAAACGATAAAAATATCGGATAGTAAAACTGTTAATGTTCTCTAATATGAATATATACATTTAGATAAATTAAAGCATACAAATTAAAATATCTAGCAAAATGTATTATTATAAATGGAACATAAAACATGACTAAAAAATTACAATTCGTTAAATTACTATAAAATAAATCAATTGAATAAATAGCTAAAACGATTCACAGTTCAAAGCCAGTAATGTTCGTCTGTAAATAGGGAAGTCCATTCACTGCCAATTACACAGTCTATACGGCACAAAAGAGTTCTTGAAGCGATTGGTCGCTATAGAATTCCATGCAATGCGAGAATTGGCTGATCCGCTACGTAAAATGTAGAATTCGAACAGACAATAAATTTTGCCAGTAGCTGTATCACTGTATTATTATTATGATTGTTATTGTTATTGTTGTTATTATTATTATTATTATTATTATTATTATTATTATTATTATTATTATTATTATTATTATTATTATTATGTATTAGTATTAGTATTAGTATTAGTATTAGTATTAGTATTATTATTATTATTATTATTATTATTATTATTATTAGTATTAGTATTAGTATTAGTATTAGTATTAGTATTAGTATTAGTATTAGTATTAGTATTAGTATTAGTATTAGTATTAGTATTAGTATTAGTATAAGTATTAAATATTAGTATTAGTATTAGTATTAGTTTTTAGTTTTTAGTATTAGTATTAGTATTAGTATTATTATTATTATTATTATTATTATTATTATTATTATTATTATTATTATTATTATTATTATTATTATTATTATTATTATTATTATTATTATTATTATTATTATTATTATTATTATTATTATTATTATTATTATTATTATTATTATTATTATTATTATTATTATTATTATTATTATTATTATTATTATTATTATTATTATTATTATTATTATTATTATTATTATTATTATTATTATTATTATTATTATTATTATTATTATTATTATTATTATTATTATTATTATTATTATTATTATTATTATTATTATTATTATTATTATTATTATTATTATTATTATTATTATTATTATTATTATTATTATTATTATTATTATTATTATTATTATTATTATTATTATTATTATTATTATTATTATTATTATTATTATTATTATTATTATTATTATTATTATATTAATACTATTATGTCTTCGCCATATTTCTAGCAATAAAACCATTCAGAGACGCATTAAACTTTAAAGGAATTTTCAGATTACCTTAATGTTAAAAAATAGAGAACTAAAGGCAAGTACGAAATCGGAATAGTTTTCATTGTAATTCATCATTCCTGTCACTAGGCCACAGCGCCCCATAATATATTTGTTCGGGTGATGACTCTGCTAAAACCACGCTATGTAGTCACCTTGGCGAATAAGTGTCAGATTCGGACATATTCTAGCCGCCGAAAATCGATATCGTGGCAAAGAGCGGCCAACAGTTTGTTATACGCTAATAATGTCGCTGTATTTTAGGAAATTGCTCTGGCTAACAAGAAAGGAAATCGCGATGCAAAATCGCTATATCGGATGCGTGCGCATACCGGATATCGGGTTTCTTTATATTGGATATCAGCTACGCAATGATGATAAAAACAACCAATATTAGGAATGTCACCAATATATTTGTAATGCGGCTAGCATTCCATTTCAAAAAAGACGTATATAATTACCAATACATTTAACTACTGAGAGAGAAAAGAACATAAATTACATATTGTTTATATTATATATATATATATATATATATATATATATTTTATTATTATATATATTATATATTATATAATATATATATATATATATATATATATATATATATATATATATAATATATATAATATATTATATATATAATATATATATATATATATATATATATATATATATATATATATATATATTAATATTATAATATAACATAAATCAAAAAAACAATCGCGTATAGCGACCGCGTAAAATAATTAGCAGAGCCAGACTGTATATATATATATATATATATATATATATATATATATATATATATATATATATATATATATATATATTATATATATATATTTATATTATATATAATATATAATAATATACACAATATATATACCATGTCTTTCAACATTTCCGGAGGTGATTTTTGGAAATTCGTGGCATAAGGTCACTGTAGAGTGAAATTAAAAATGGCCACCGCTTACGGGTTTTCATCTATAACTTTAGATCTTGAAGGGCTAGATAGCCAAACTTGGTATCAATTCCGCCTAAGATTGACATTCCTGACACAACTGACCTATCGAGTTTACGATATTGGACGATACATTCAACATGGCCGCTCATCCAAGACGAACGTCCAGTGCAGAAAACGATTGTCCATAACTTCCGATGGATGGGCACTAAAAGGCGGGTTTTGATGTCGCTCTGTCGATAATTATGAGGATCTCCAATCAAATATATACGATTCTTGACCTTTCAACTTCACCATCACAGGTCAAGTTAGTGGGTTCAATTTGACGCTTGTAATATATGGTTTCTAGACGGTACATATTGGTTTATAGATAAATCACAAGGTTTATCTTTGTGGCTATCTTCACAGTTCTGCTAAGAAAAAGTAAAATGGATGACACTATAATATTGTTTAAAGCTATAGCGAAGAGCTATGCCCAAAGGTCAGAGGTTAAATGTGACTAAACACGTACAAATCCAGTCAATGTTTTAACAAAGAAAACTATGAATTATAAGAGAAATTCAATACATTACGTGTGACACACGTCACAGTTTATGTTATATCATAGTTGTAACCTTCCAAGTAATTTATGACAACATGCAATTGTAATATATATTCAGTACACTTATACTAGAGCCATATTGGCCTACAGTTAGCTAGCGACGATTTTGACAGATTTTCCCTGGTGAGTTGTGGCTATAGATGACACAAGTCACCCCACATTTTCTGCATGGGCACCGCATCGCTTCATACCTTCCACTACATTTGAACATGGATAGTATATTAGTGGGGATAGCGTTGGTACACACAAAGCACACCAACATTGACAACACTACAACAATAATATTACTCGAAGTCTCGCCGAACAGTGATCGCAAGTAAATATCTTTCAAACTGGCGTCGACTCAACATTATTGCTTAATCATCCATCGGTTTGTCTGTATCACTCTCCGGCCGGGACACATTTATACAAAGGTAATAAGCCTTGCGTATCACGTTGCTTCTCTTATATCGATGTAGATTGCCAACCACAACAAGCAGACATATCGACGCGAGTCTGTCCGTAAAACGGTCATACTTTCATTTGACGTACATCGCTGTAGTGTGTCATCTGATGCAAAGAGACACTCCTACGCTAATGTGCCCTTATCCATGGCATGCGTTGTTTGATATACATCATAACCACTTGAGAAAACGAAACAGCATGACGCGAGTCTACCGGTCGAATTGCCTCACGTTGCTTGCCTTCCGTCATTGTAAATTCTCACTGTAGAAAACGCGACACTTTGTCGCGGGAGTGACGGTAGAATTCTCTCACGTCTTCTCGAAACATGGCGCTGGCTACTCCGTAGATGAACGGATTCACAAAAGAGTTTATAATAAAAGAACGTCTCACATCTTTCGGAATAGGAACGCCTATGGTAGCCATCCATTTGGGCAGCCAGCTGGCGATAAAGACGACCGTAACTATAAAAAGCAGCGTGATATTCTTAGTGTGTGTAGCCACCGCATTGTTGGACGTGGTCGGACGTGCTGAATTCGTTCCGTCGTAAACCGTCGTACGGCAACTTTGTGCTGGCGCCGTTGGTACGTCAGTTATAGACGCATTAGCCGGATCTGCATCAGCGTGCGGATATGGTCTGACTACGTTTGTTGCGATGTGACTACACGTCGCTCCTTCATTCCGTTCACATAAAACGCCACGAACTGTCGTGATGTGTGCATTGTTTCTGGACATGTTTATACTGAGAGCAGTGATTCTGTTCCTGTGTGTTCTCACCTTGTTCACCAGGGTCGCTGCTGTCAAGCTATAACACGTCGTCATCGTGACGACACACACGCACAGCGTACATATCTCGAAGACTCGGGTGAACCTGTGGTATTGTTTCAGACTCGCTACTGTCGTCGCTGTCGTGAATATAGCGGTCGTTACAGCGATCACCTTTAGAGCCGTCTTCGCCCGTTGCGCTTTGATCGTGAATGAGTGTGGACGTCTGACCGCCAGGAGGCGCTCTACGGACACGAACACGAGTAGGAAAACGGAGAATGACGTCGACATGTTGAACACGTAGATGACGATCTGCATTGTCACAACGCCCGGAAGTGACGTAATGAGAACCACTCCACACAAACACACAGCCGTGTCAGCGACAGCCAAAGAAAACATATACAACCTTGTCGACGTTGACATTTTACGCAAGTAGACGGCCATTATGAGTAGATTTCCCGGTAGTCCCAACAGGCACACGCAGAAGGCAACAGTGTGGTCGGTTATTTTCTTGGTGTGGTTCCCTTCGACCGAATCAAAACTGTTATTTAATACACCATGCTGTGAATCTGAAGTGTTTGTCCAGCGGGAAATATTCTCCATTTCCATAGTGACATCAAAACTTGTTAATTTGCTGTCATCAAATGTGTCCACAACGTCTTGTATCGTAACGTATTTCCAGTCAGTAGACCATCTGTGGTAATTCGGAAACAAATACTGAACTCACCGGAGAGACAACGCGGCAAGGTCCGTGGCTACTGCTCTTGTCGACAAATTGCGTTGAACCTGGCACGTTTCGGTAGAGATACAGACACTCGGCGAAATATGTAAATGACAACGGAACGTCGGTATTCATTCAGCAATGCCCGTTAGACGCGAATAATTACGCGAGTTGTGACTGTCTAACTGATCACGTCCACCACGCAGCAATTGTCTACTATATTAGACAGATTTCAAGCGGAACTCCGTCGCTGTATCGCTCGCTGTATCCACGCAGGAAGCTGGGATAACGATGCGTGGGCGATGGCTAACTCGATTTAATTACCACAGGCACATCGATTAATATCACGTATCCGCTTCGATTTTGTTGACATCAACAAAAGCCGTAATTGTTCGGTTCACGTGCCATGCGGCTATTAGCACCAATGCAGAATGTCATTTCTTGTCACCATTCCAGGATGCGGTAATATATGCTAATAAAGCCAGAATTGACACATACGGACCAATCGCGCAAGACAATAATAAGGCCGCTGTGACAATGTGTCTGTGAACAGTTACAACGAGAACATGACATGTATCATCTCGCCCACGATTAAACCGCCCGAATGTTCGTTGTTCAAACAACCCTGGCGTTCTGAGGCATCCTCTTTAAGTCCGCAGCAGTATTTAAATACATTTGCCATAAGGGGACGTGACAGAGTGACGTGTGTCACACACCGTCTATTAATCCTTGTCTGTCTCATTGGAAGACTGCGCAGATGAGACGTTTCCTCGGAAAATAATTTCCTTGCTGATTATATTTCCTTAGCAGATTTTCGATATGCCTGTAGGATTGTCGTAACGAGATGTATTAGTGCTGGGTGGGGTTGTTCATGTCTAAGGGAAGTGATTAATGCATCAACGTGGAGTATTACCTTGTCAATATAGTAATACACCAACGAGCTCAATTATATGTTTAAACACACACACACATATATATATATATATATATATATATATATATATATATATATATATATTATATATATAGTGTATGTATGTGTTTGTGCATGTGCATGTGCATATATATATAATAGTTATATATATATATATATATATATATATATATAATAGTTATATATATATACATATATATATATAATAAATATTATATTATATATATATATATATTATATATATAAATATATATATATATATATATATATATATATATATATTCAGTGGTCACTTGTCCTATGTTTTCCTAAGGCAAATAAACAACAATTCATTTGCCCTGTAACCGTACAATTGTCCCGCAACTACATTTCAAAACCTACGTATCCGTAAGTAATTACACATTTGCATGTTGATACTGTGTGCTGATAACCCTGTCAAAGGCAATGAACATGTAGGACCACACAAATAAGATCAAAGAAGATCGAATTCCAACTCGAATTGAGAAACCGATTCGAGATACTACAATATATATGTATATACATATTAATACATATTATATATATATATATTATATATATTTTATATATATATATATATATATATATATATATATATATATATATATTAACCCTGCTGCGTGAACTGTTGATCTAATATAGACCCGATGGTATTGGTCTCTCTCATCCGATAGTCCGGTAAAACGTACGTAACGCTATAAAGATCTTGGATGGATTCACATCCAAGGGAAATTACTTCCGCCTTGCCACACGACTGGATGGAGGTTAATGACATTGTCAGACTATCAGCCGTGTGTCTTACTCTCACGGTGTAATACAGTACAGCACTATTAGACTGTGCACGTGAGCGCCAAGGACTGGCGCCTGCGTTGCTGGAGGCCTGTATGGCTGTCTGCATCTTAAGCCTTTACTGGATGTCTTGCTGCTTCCGTTTATCGTAAGTTTATGCATACTGCGCATGCTCGTACATGTCAAAGGCGCGGCCCGCATCTCACCAGAATGCAAAGTATATCCAACCCAGGATGTCGACCCACTCCACCTGGCGGACGATCTGCCGCTTGCCATGCGTGCCACAGACTCCCGCGGTTCTTTCAAGAAGCAAATGAAGACATTTCTGTTTAAAAGAGCGTTTTCACTTTAAAGTAATTTTTTTATAACATCCGAACATTTTTAATATGTACTATTTATCAAATATTTTATTATTCTTTTTTTATTGTAATATAATGAACTATTATTTATTGATAATATCTACTATTTTTAATATCTACTATTTATCAACTATTTTAATATTTATTTATTTTTAAATTGTAATATACTTCACTATTATGTATCAGTATTAGTATTATTAAGACTAATATTATTTATTTATATTGAATTTATTTACTGATCTATTTATTTTACAACTACGTCTCTATTTTTTTATTTTAAGGTAATCTGTATATTCATGTAAACTGTAATGCGCCTCTGAATGGTTTTATTGCTAGAGATATGGCGTAGACAAATACTATTATTTATCATTATTATTATTACTTTGAGTATTGTCTATGGACTTCATTGTTTATGTTCTCGTGTGTGTGACAATGTTTAACACTGTCCAGGTTAACCACAGTGACTGGAAAGACTATGTGTGAGACAATGTCCAGATTAAACAAAGTGAATGGAAAGACTATGTGTGAGCAATGTCCAGATTAAACACAGTGACTGGAAAGACTATTTGTGAACATTGTCCAGGTTAAACAAAGTGAATGGAAAGACTATGTGTGAGCAATGTCCAGATTAAACACAGTGACTGGAAAGACTGTGTGTGAAAATTGTCCAGGTTAAACAAAGTGAATGGAAAGACTATTTGTGAACATTGTCCAGGTTAAACAAAGTGAATGGAAAGACTATGTGTGAACATTGTCCAGGTTAAACACAGTGACTGGAAAGACTATGTGTGAGCAATGTCCAGATTAAACACAGTGACTGGAAAGACTATATGTGATCATTGTCCAGGTTAAACACAGTGACTGGAAAGACTATGTGTGAGCAATGTCCAGATTAAACACAGTGACTGGAAAGACTATATGTGATCATTGTCCAGGTTAAACACAGTGACTGGAAAGACTATGTGTGAACATTGTCCAGATTAAACACAGTGACTGGAAAGACTATGTGTGAACATTGTCCAGATTAAACACAGTGACTGGAAAGACTATGTGTGAGCAATGTCCAGATTAAACACAGTGACTGGAAAGACTATATGTGATCATTGTCCAGGTTAAACACAGTGACTGGAAAGACTATGTGTGAACAATGTCCAGATTAAACACAGTGACTGGAAAGACTATGTGTGAACAATGTCCAGATTAAACACAGTGACTGGAAAGACTATGTGTGAACAATGTCCAGATTAAACACAGTGAATGGAAAGACTATGTGTGAACATTGTCCAGATTAAACACAGTGAATGGAAAGACTATGTGTGAGCAATGTCCAGATTAAACTCAGTGACTGGAAAGACTATATGTGATCATTGTCCATATTAAACACAGTGACTGGAAAGACTATGTGTGAGCAATGTCCAGATTAAACACAGTGACTGGAAAGACTATATGTGATCATTGTCCATATTAAACACAGTGACTGGAAAGACTATGTGTGAACAATGTCCAGATTAAACTCAGTGACTGGAAAGACTATGTGTGAACAATGTCCAGATTAAACACAGTGACTGGAAAGACTATGTGTGATCATTGTCCAGATTAAACACAGTGAATGGAAAGACTATGTGTGAACATTGTCCAGATTAAACACAGTGAATGGAAAGACTATGTGTGAGCAATGTCCAGATTAAACACAGTGACTGGAAAGACTATATGTGATCATTGTCCATATTAAACACAGTGACTGGAAAGACTATGTGTGAACAATGTCCAGATTAAACTCAGTGACTGGAAAGACTATATGTGATCATTGTCCAGATTAAACACAGTGAATGGAAAGACTATGTGTGAACATTGTCCAGATTAAACACAGTGAATGGAAAGACTATGTGTGAGCAATGTCCAGATTAAACTCAGTGACTGGAAAGACTATATGTGATCATTGTCCAGGTTAAACACAGTGACTGGAAAGACTATGTGTGAACAATGTCCAGATTAAACACAGTGACTGGAAAGACTATGTGTGAACAATGTCCAGATTAAACACAGTGACTGGAAAGACTATGTGTGATCATTGTCCATATTAAACACAGTGACTGGAAAGACTATGTGTGAGCAATGTCCAGATTAAACTCAGTGACTGGAAAGACTATATGTGATCATTGTCCAGATTAAACACAGTGACTGGAAAGACTATGTGTGAACAATGTCCAGATTAAACACAGTGACTGGAAAGACTATGTGTGATCATTGTCCAGATTAAACACAGTGACTGGAAAGACTATGTGTGAACAATGTCCAGATTAAACACAGTGACTGGAAAGACTATGTGTGAACAATGTCCAGATTAAACACAGTGACTGGAAAGACTATTTGTGAACATTGTCCAGATTAAACACAGTGACTGGAAAGACTATTTGTGAACAATGTCCAGATTAAACACAGTGACTGGAAAGACTATTTGTGAACAATGTCCAGATTAAACACAGTGACTGGAAAGACTATTTGTGAACAATGTCCAGATTAAACACAGTGAATGGAAAGACTATGTGTGAACAATGTCCAGATTAAACACAGTGACCGGAAAGACTATATGTGATCATTGTCCATATTAAACACAGTGACTGGAAAGACTATTTGTGAACAATGTCCAGATTAAACACAGTGAATGGAAAGACTATGTGTGAACATTGTCCAGGTTAACACAGTGACTGGAAAGACTATGTGTGAACATTGTCCAGATTAAACACAGTGACTGGAAAGACTATGTGTGAACATTGTCCAGATTAAACACAGTGACTGGAAAGACTATATGTGATCATTGTCCAGATTAAACACAGTGACTGGAAAGACTATGTGTGAACAATGTCCAGATTAAACACAGTGACTGGAAAGACTGTGTGTGAACATTGTCCATATTAAACACAATGACTGGAAAGACTATGTGTGAACAATGTCCAGATTAAACACAGTGAATGGAAAGACTATGTGTGAACAATGTCCAGATTAAACACAGTGACTGGAAAGACTATGTGTGAACATTGTCCAGATTAAACACAGTGACTGGAAAGACTATATGTGATCATTGTCCAGATTAAACACAGTGACTGGAAAGACTATGTGTGAACAATGTCCAGATTAAACACAGTGACTGGAAAGACTGTGTGTGAACATTGTCCATATTAAACACAATGACTGGAAAGACTATGTGTGAACAATGTCCAGATTAAACACAGTGAATGGAAAGACTTTGTGTGAACAATGTCCAGATTAAACACAGTGACTGGAAAGACTATGTGTGAACATTGTCCAGATTAAACACAGTGACTGGAAAGACTATATGTGATCATTGTCCAGATTAAACACAGTGACTGGAAAGACTATGTGTGAACAATGTCCAGATTAAACACAGTGACTGGAAAGACTGTGTGTGAACATTGTCCATATTAAACACAATGACTGGAAAGACTATGTGTGAACAATGTCCAGATTAAACACAGTGAATGGAAAGACTATGTGTGAACAATGTCCAGATTAAACACAGTGACTGGAAAGACTATATGTGATCATTGTCCAGATTAAACACAGTGACTGGAAAGACTATGTGTGAACAATGTCCAGATTAAACACAGTGACTGGAAAGACTATATGTGATCATTGTCCAGATTAAACACAGTGACTGGAAAGACTATGTGTGAACAATGTCCAGATTAAACACAGTGACTGGAAAGACTATATGTGATCATTGTCCAGATTAAACACAGTGAATGGAAAGACTATGTGTAAACTTGTCCAGTTAAAACATGAAAACCCTAAAATGGGACTTTAAAAAAGGTTTTTTTCCCTTACTATCATTGTCTCATAGCATCTTTTGGCTTCGTCACAGCCGCAGTTTCCAAAGTGTATATAGCGCGATAAACGGGTGTCGTGTCATACAGAAATATGCGCTTTTAATGACATGTAAATATCTCTGTCAGTTTGGCATGTATGTAGCGGTGTAGCGTTTACATTTTTCCGGGCGTTATAAACTATCCGGGTGACGTTTCTGCGCATGCGCGATAAATGTCAAATCATCAAAATGCAGCAAAAGGCAAAGCATTTATGGTATGAATACATCGTGCTGTTCATTGGGACGTATTAACTTTTCAGCAATGTTATTTACGTAAATCAACACGACGCAAACAAGTTTTGAGGCATATTTTGATAGCAAGCGTATATCACGTGACATTAGTGCGCCATAATCCGTGACAGATATTTCAACAGACGTACTAGTTTAATGTGTTTAACGAAACTTTAAGCAACTCTTCACAGTATTCACCACAGCCCGATAACGAACAGACCGTGGTATTTATATGATAAATGCTTTGCGTTTCGCTGCACATTGATGGGTTTACGTTTATCGCGCATGCGCAGAAACGTCACCCGGATAGTTTGTAACGCCCGGAAATATATAAGTGCGACAGCGGAAATGAGACTACACCACAGGGACCAAGTGCGTCGTTTCCACAATACACGAATGATGTAACGCAGTCGTCGCGTAGGATACGACCTCAGTTGCGACATTCTAGGATGGGGGTGACAACTGATCGGGTACCTTGCCAGTCGAAAGCGCATGCGCAATATGTGGAACGACATCCTAGAACGGATGTACGTTTCAGATCGTCCCAAGTGAAGGTAGATTGTTTGTGTCAACCAAAGTGCTAGGGTATGAATGGACATGTTGATGTTAATGTTATTGAAGTCGGCAGGAACGGTAAAAGTAAAGGCAAGTTCTTATATAACGCAGTATCCAGTCCTCAGGATTGCTCAAAGCGCTTTATACTTTACTTCCCTGAAAGACCTGTTCATCCAGACACCATCTCGGCTTCTCTGGGAAGCATCCAGCCATATGCTACAGTTAATGCGCGAAGGTTGCTCGTACACATATCCACCACTGCCTATAGCCAGGTACTCACTTATACAACTGAGTGAACTGGAGCAATGTAGAGAGAAACAACTTGCTCAAGATTTTAACACCGCAGCACAGGATTCGAAACCGGGTTCTAGTAGTCAAGAGTCCGAAATTCTACCCCTGAGCCGTTGCGCTCTACGGTGGAGACTGGTCATGGTTACTCAGACCGCCCAAGTGTCCTTGACCTTCCGTGACGACTATACCATCACCATCAGGTGCGGATGGTGTTGGAACCTCATCTGAACTCAATGGTACATATTATTATATTAAAATGTAAGTTGCACACACACCGAGTGCTGTCCCCGATAAATGTTAATTTGACTATTGTTAGTGATGTACGGGTGACATAAGCTACGTAATGTAGCATTGATATCACGTCCTACGTGATGTGCAGGAAAGCAACTAATATAAGTATATGATCAACACGTAATTTACTTTCTAACGAAATGCACTACCAGCGAGTCCGTCTGTGTGGGCTGACAAGGGTGGTTCAACGATTAAGATGTGTGGCCTTCTAAGTCGGTGGCTGGTGCATCTCTTTATTCCTTAAACGCCGATATCTTCGATGAACGGTATGCGGGCGGCGTATTTGTAGATGCTGGGTAGATTATGCAGTATATCGTGGTCTAGGAGTTGCTTTGCGTTCGACCTTATTATGGCCAATCATATCGCCATCAAATGTGCCATTTACCGGGACAAATCTCACCGACACGAGTTTACGGCAGCATCGGAATTGTGTGTAGCCGAGTATGTCGAGATGATGTCCATGGAGATTTGCACGTTTCTTTTGGGAATTTACTTTATTTTAGGAATACAAGTGATGTTTCTGTAACATACTATATTTATATGTATGTAAAATATATGAGGAGAAGTCCATGGACAGGTCAGAAAGTAAAATATAATGTGCACAGTTAACGCCGACCAAGTCGACTGCTCTACGTCATTCTGTTTCTACGATGGCGTACTCCACAAACATTCTATGGCTAAGTGTTCTAAAAAACCTCTGATATAAACATATGATTATCGTTGGAAGTTGCTACTTTTTATTAACTTTGTTAAGCCCATATCGCCAAAACATTGACTTTTATTTCCTTTTAAGAATACGGTGAGCGATTTGGGAAGTTGTTAAAAAGTGTTGTATATCTTACACGTGGAGTCAGCTCGCGATAGCCACGATGCTACAACACAAGGTCGTGGTCTTTTTGCTGATGACAACCTCTAGACTACATTGCGTCATGGTGTCGCGTAGCCACCACACGGTGACTGTTCAGTTCATGGAAAATTACTTCCGTTGTGCTATTTAAGTATATACTTGTGTGCAATACGACTGTAAGGAGGATAATGTGATTGTCAGACAACCTGCCTATGCGGTGTTCTCACTGTGTGGCACGTTGAAATACGGCTGCATCAGGGGCTGGTTTCATACAGCCGTATAACTGTTAGGAGCAATTATGCGGTCTAATGGTCGCAGCTAACAAAAATCAAATCAAATCAAATAATTTTATTGTCCTTAAAAAGGATATGCATTTTACAAGTCATGCTCACATCTAAAATATATGTAATGGTCACAACAAAATGCAAATGAATTTCCAGATGTATCTACTACAAGAACAATTCAACCGGGTGACATAAATATGACTCATTTAGCATTCAACATTCTAATGGCCACAGGCACAAAACTCTTGCTATAGCGACATGTTTTACATTTTATACAACGGTATCTCCTTTGAGACGGAAGTACATGGAAGAAGGTAGAGAGCGGGTGATCAGACTCAGTAGCGACAGCTCGAGTTTCTTCAAAATTGCATGGTCGATTATTTCGGAGAGCTTTGGTGCAGGTAAACCAATGATCTTGGCAGAAACATGTGAACTTTTCAGAAACCTGTTACGGTTTTTCACAGAAAGAGCAGTCAACGTAACTTACAGCCAGTTTCACGAGACGCGTAAACAAATCGACGTAGATTTGACCTAATTAGGTCGCGTTGGGAATCCCTGTATTGTTGATGTCGGTAGAAACCCTTTTTAGCTTTAGCTGCCGCCTTTGTTGTTCGTATAGCAAATAATAAGCTATGGTGAATGTAAAAGGTATCCAGTGTAAACATTAAAGGGGGAGTGAAGCGGCTGAACAACCACAGCCCAAACATAAGAACATATAATTTACAGCACTTGTCACCATAATTTGACAAGCACAGCGTCACGGTATATTTTTAATATTTTTTTTAAAACTGAGCTACTTTCAACACAGGGCGCTGCCATCTTGCCTAGGGCCTTTTCCGGTTTGATTGGCGTGTTGCCTACAATCACGGAAGCCGCCAGTCGATAGGCGACGCAGCATAGCTCTCGCAAAAACGGGCCAAACGCATTAAAACAAACATAATTAAACAATTTAATGCACTGTATAGCTAATAGATATACTATGATTGTTAGTGAGACACTTTTCACACACTTCCACGAAAGGATTCCTGCCGAAAAAACAGGTTAGAGATGATGAAGTTGGCGTGTCCGCCGGCGGAAAGTTCGACTAGAGTCTGCGGTGGTCACTTTCAAACGCCGATTGCAAGCCTAATTAAAAAACGTGACGAGCACAAAGAGACACTGAACATAAAAACAAAGTCTCGACCAAAGCCACAGGTGCATTTTTGGGCCCGATTTTTTTGCATATAAGTACGCAGCGACAAAGTAATGTTTGGTGAACTGAGGGGGAAAAACCGGACACGATTTCCTTTTTTGGGAAGGTGAAGCGGCGCGTAGGAAATTACATGCCGAAACCAGCTTTTTGGGCCAAGCCGACTCGGCACTTACGAGTACCAACGTGTATCTTACGACTACAATTTAGTCCCACAGTTGTATTTCATCGTCTGTATAATATACGAATGTGACCTAAGCAAATTTTAAAAATGTAATAAGAAATATGAATGTAATAAAGTAAAAATATGTGTGGACAGTATTATTTAATGTGAAATAAAGAATGTTTATATAATCCACGGATTTAGGTCAACAGTTCGCCGGCAAACTGTACCTAGACCTAGGCCACGGACTTACCTAGAACCAACCCCGGGTTCGTTGGTTGCTAAAAATAGCTCGAGTCTCTAGGTACAAGTAAACTTTTGTTTCTGACAAGAAGTCGCCGGTGGTGGAATAACCTTCTTCAAGATAATGACATAAAAAGAAATGACAGCTACGACCATGCCTGCGTATGACGTTTGTTTTAAACAATACTCGTCGTCAAATGCAAATTAGAGTGACTCGCTAATTAGTCAAAAACAGGCAAGAACTGTCAGTCATATTACAGGCATTACTTGAAATTAATTAACAGAAACAGCAAAATACCAATTTATGTTATTATTTAAATTAGACTTTTCTTTCAATAAAACACTACCGTATATAATGTAATTGGTTTTGGCATAATAGTAATAACCAGGTTGACACATGCTCTTTTTAAATAAGTTGTTTAACCAAAAATAAACCCGTTTTTAAATATTCAAAAAAAACCTCTGGTTTTATTAATTGCTGATTTATAAAGGGAAGATCTTATTTAGCGCAGTAACCAATCCTCAGTATTGCTGAAAGCGCTTTACACTATTTCCCTGACAGACCTGTTCAATCAGATATACCATCTCAAATTCTCTGGGAAGCTTCCAGCGATATGCTATAATTAATGCGCGAAAGCTCCGTACACATATCCACCACTATCTATACCATCAGGTACTCATTTTTACAAGGGAGCAATGTAGAGTGAAAAACAATTGCCCAAGGTTTTAACATCACAGCAGAGAATTGGAGACATAGCTGTTGACTTATGAATACTGTCTGTTGAACAGTAGTTTGCTTACAAGTTAATCACTGTTTTTTGAAATTATGCAAGCTGAGGATGTGCTGTTTATATGCATTTTATCATCGAAGCCAGAGTCCAGAACGACAAGTAGGAAACGGCGAGAAGCAGCCATGCTGGTTAGTAAAATATTATTGTCATTATGAGTATGGTATCATTGTATTTTTTCTGGTAACATCTGTACATGTGTGCATCGCACAACTTTCTATTAAATAATGAGTATAACAACAATAAAACATGCTACAGAATCAATTACACTTAACATAGTGTCACTATTAAGTATGTTAATGTGTCTATCCAATGACATTGCCCATCATAACCCAAGTCAATTGGCAATATTACCTGGGAACACATTTAGTATTTTAATTTAGGCATATTAAAAGTGTCATCATAAAATATCCGTAGAATATTTTATAACTTCATGTATGCCCCTGCTGTTATTGCTGTATAATATGCATGGTCAAAATATACAATACACAATCAATCTTTTACAAGCAATTGTTTTGACATACAAAATAAGTCACTAGTGTCCGATATTTAAAAAACTGACAGATTAATAAATTTCTAAAAAACCCGACAACTTTTTTTTATCCCCCAAAACATTATGTACCCAAATGTGGATCTCACCTTTAAGAATTTGCAGTTTTGCTTTGCAAATGAAAAACAAAATTTTGTTTTATTTGGGGGGAAATAGTCTCGTGACAGCAGGTAGTAATATCACTGATCCCTGATTAAAATTAATAGTTAATGATTGAAAAACATTTAGAACCTTACATTGGCCCATAGCCTGCATTGTTACCTGCAAGGGTTGTAAAATCATGATCAAAGTACAACAGGGACTGCTGTTACTAATTGCAGTTAACAGCCTAGTGCAAATTAGGCAATAAGATCACAATCTTAGTAGTGTCCTGTTTTTCCTAGCAAGAGTAAAAAGACTATCCATCCCCAAATACAAACATCATTTTCCTGGATGAACCCCCCATCATCTTTTAGTGCACTTGCATTTCTTACCAGTTCACAGTCATAATTTTATGTTAGGGCATGATGAAAAGACAAACCACTGCAACAGAGGTCAGCTTTAAATGTTGCTAACTTTGAGTGTTTAAATAAATCTTCAAATTTATTGGTACTAATGGCTGTTGGAGAATTATTATCGACCAACATGACTAGTATATTGAATCGGAAATGAATAGTGTTACTGTGTATAACGAAATAAGAATATAAAATAAGACTATAAAGTAGGAAAATAATATTTTAATAAGGCATGTATTCTGCTTTCAATAGTACCGCAGACATCAGCATTGTTCAGTTAGTGCATTTAAATGTTTGATAACTGGAAGGTGTCCATAATCACTTCCCAAAAGTATTTATTAGGAAAATGGCCAAGAAGTTTATTTAGAAAACCTTATACAATGCAATAAAAAAACTTATATATCTCGGAAAAGACTCAGTTGGGTAAAACCACACCCAAAAATGAAACTTATGTATAAACCCAATGAAAAAAATATTCTTAAATTAAAAAAAAAAATATTAGAAATTTAGAATAAAGCTGACATTTGTATTTTTCGAAAATACAAGTATGACTTTGATTATGGCCAAACAGGTGTCTCTGATTGGAACAAGGAGGACATTGATTGCACCTAACTAACTTAAACAGTTTATTTCCTTGTATGTGCAGTGGGCTTGTATAATTGGTTTACTATGTAATTTATGTGAGCTGCTTATTTTAGGAGTGGGTTTTGTTTGTTTTTTAATGATGTCTGAATGACTCAGAACACATACATATTAATAAAAATATGCCAGGAAGGTTAGTCATATAATGGAATCCGACAAAATGCACCAAATTTAAAAGGTAATGTTTTATTTATTGCAGGAATGTTCCCCCGGGTTTAAACACAACACCCTGCTCAGCCCACTGTCCACTGGCCCCATTGAGACAGAGTTGACCAGTGACCCTGGCTAGCAATAGCCCGACAAGCCAGAAAGCAGATACCCAATACACAAAACTGATATGGGGGGCATTTTAAGGGATCTTCTCAAAAACCAAATCACCAGTATTATTTTGTGTTTTGGGGGTCCTTAGAATGATGCAATACATTACAGATTTCTTGTGTACAGTAGCACCACCACATGCAACAGCCATGCAAAAGTAGATTTGTTTAACAATTGTGGAAAAATAGTCTGGGGGACCCTATGGGGCTTGTGGAATAATTCAATCAAATTTAGATTTCTCGTGCATAGTACGTTACAATATCCACAGATGCATCTACACAAAATTAGATCCTGAACACATTCCGAAATGCCAATTATAAGTTGATTTATTCTGTGGTTTTTTATGACATAGGTACTGCAATAAGAAAACAAAAGATGACAAAACATTGTTATTTATATGTATATCACAGAAGATACATACCATCTTACTTATGTATCATTCTTTCAGATGAAGGATTCACAAATACCAAGCACACCTTTCAAAGGATCCTGTGCACCAGATGACATTGTCCCTCATGGCAGTGTGGATGTCACATTGCAAAGCCTTTAACTTGTAGTGTCAAACTCAAACAGAGCCAGTGATCATGTCGCCAATGCGATACTTTATCAATTAAGCAATTAATTCAGATGATATTGTTGTTCCATTGAATATTCATCATGACCATGGGTATGCAAAGTTGTCTTCGCAGTCCTGCATGCCTTCTTCAACTGACCATGGCAGTCCAGTCAATGTGGATGACACTTCGGATGTCCCAGTCTCACTGTCTCCATCATCAGATCATTCTGTCTGCAACAGTCAGAAGGAAAATTCTGAAGACAGTGATCTGGAATCTGTGGTAGCGGATGACAGCGATATCATTGATGATGACTCAAGCAGTTCTGACACTAATGAGAAACAGAGAAAATTTTGTTGTTTACAACAACAAATCTAATTTCCCTTTTCTGCACCTGCAAAAAACCCAGGCTAGTATACTATGCCTGCTGCCTGTTTGGGAAAAAAACCCATTGAACATGTGCAGTGATGATATGCAGCTAACCGATACATTCTGACATTTGATTTATAGTAAACAATCATTATCTTATAATGATTACTAGTAATTGGCAAAACTGTGTAATTCATCAATATCACATCATGAAGTCAGCGCATTGGTTGATTTGTCTGTGAAATACTTTAATATAATTATCACAGCATTTCACAAACAAATAATTTTTATGTAATTTTTTTACAGCATTTTGCAAACACATGAATTTATGATTGTCATGATGTGGTCTTGATAACATATACACCCGCACATATCCAATATACTGTACACAATACATTAAAACTCCAATTCAATTTTCTCATGTGAATTGCACAATGTCCTTGTTACACATCTATTTATTATTCAGACTATATTATAAATTGCATGGCAGCACGCATATCTAAATAACATTATTTACATAAATTAAACAAATTGTATTAACATTTTAAAATGGAAATTAAATAATTATATTAAAAGGATGCACACATCATGTAACATCCTGTCAAAAATAAAATAAGTTTGTAACAAAGATTTACGTTACGAATTCGAAGATAGAATGATTTTTTTATTTAATATGTGTCATACAAGTATAATTGCTCTGTTTAGGTTTGAAATAATTTTTCGATACCTGTTGAACTACATATTACTTACCTACTACCTACTTCGGTCGCACGAACGAGTCTGCACGCAAATCGCACATAGACAACAGACCGATATTCCCCACATTGTGTCATTGACAGATGTCTTGGTCAGTCATAGCTCATGCAGGCATCTGTCAGCAGGTCGGGCAACCCCGCTTTTCCCGACAACATACAAATTCGATGTGCGTCGACATTGGGGCGCAGTATCCACACAAACACCATGCCACATTCACATTGTTCCCCAAAAACAAACATCCTCGATTCCAAAAAATTGCGATCTTTTCTCGCCCCTCTCGGCGGGGGTTTTAAATTTACGCCTCGCACCTCGGCTCGCACGCGGGTTAAGGTTTTTGGCACTTGTGCTATAGATGCTTCTCTCACTTGTGCTACAAATGCTTCCTCTGTCGGATCCATTTTCTACTGTGATTTATCCAAGACCACTAGCAAATAGCGTAGCTCCTCGCTAACGTAAAACACTTCCGACATTTGTAAACAACATAAAAATTGTCCGGACTGACCTTCCTTTCGGTAGGCCCGCCCCTTGAAACCTGTCAAAATCTGCTCTCGGGAAGTGTGACGACTCGAATATTTTCATTGGTTAGAAATCGTACTAATTTAATTACACCTTTTTATTACGAATGCAAATAAATATTATTTGTTGACACATAGGACCCATTTCGTGTATAATAAGGTACCATATCTTTGTTTTTGCGCAGAAATGTCTAATAACGAAGAAAACCGAAAGAAACCAAAATTTTACATGGGCTAGGTAGGAGGTAATCAAACCACTCGGCTTGGAATAAAGATGGCGATACGCAGTGTTCTATGACGACGATTTAGGCAAATATTTTTTTTCCCAGTTTGTCTGATAAGTGAATATGCTTCTGTCACCATTAATGTATACTTATATAGTATACATTTAGTATGGAATGTTACAGCTGTGTTTCAGTTCCCCTTTAAACATAATAAGTTGACAGTGTGCGTGTCGGGAGAATAAACGAACTTGGGGAGCATCACGTAATTATTTCAACTAGCGTAAAGTTACGCCTACTAAATGCATGGCGCAGCCTAAGAGCAGCTATGGATCTGACTCGTGACATGCAAGTCGCGTAACTTTACGACATTTTAGGTTTTCGACGAATTATCACCCGCTACGACGTCGTAAGCAGGCTCTATGAAACCGGCCCCAGGACTGGTGACGTCATCATTGGAGGCCGTTACTATTCACAGATTGTGGTTGACAATTTAAAGTACTAGGGCATGGGGATGTTAGGGGATCATTATGCTGACTACAACATTACGAAAATTGGTAGGTATGACGGAGGCAAGTTCGTAAACCAAGGCTCGTTGCGGTGCGATATTGTACCCGTGGCTGTTCGTCTCCGAAGACTTTGGGAGTGACTTATACAATTACATCAGTTGACTTCGACTGTCGCTAACGCGTTAGCCGTGGAAACAGAGCAAATATCCGCCAACATTTGAAGATGGATACATAACTGGTGGGAATCCCAATATAATGACCCATTCACATCCTAAATATTGCCTGTTTAACGAACAGCGTGTCACCCAAAATTACTTGAAAGGGTATCTTGTGTGATACACTGAGTGTGTCACCGCTAACTAGAAAGTGTAACTTGTGCGATACACTGAGTGTGTCACCGCTAACTTAAAAGTGTAACTTATGTGATACACCGAGTGTTTCACCGCTAACTTGAAAGAGTAACTTGTGCGATACACTGAGTGTGTCACCGCTAACTTGAAAGAGTAACTTATGTGATACACCGAGTGTTTCACCGCTAACTTGAAAGAGTAACTTGTTTGATACACTGAGTGTGTCATCGCTAACTTGAAAGTGTAACTTGTGTGATACACTGAGTGTGCCCACGCTAACTTAAAAGTGTAACTTGTGTGATAAACTGAGTATGTCATCGCTAACTTGAAAGAGTAACTTGTCTGATACACTGAGTATGTCATCGCTAACTTGAAAGTATAACTTGTGTGATACACTGAGTGTGACACCGCTAACTTGAAAGTATAACTTGTATACACCGAGTGTGTTATCGCTAATACACGCTCCTTTATTTAAGCTGAGTGTTGTACTTGCTGTATATAATACGTTATGCAAAACGGGTGTCATATTAATGCAACGTAATATGCAGGAAAGAAACTTTCAGCGTATTCGTTGACGCTAGTCAGACCACAGGATATCTCCTAATCTCCCAATATATATAATATATAATATATAATATATAATATATAATGTATAATGTATAATGTATAATGTATAACGTATAACGTATAACGTATAACGTATAACGTATAACGTATAACATCTAACATCTAACATCTAACATCTAACATATAACATATAACATATAACATATAACATCTAACATCTAACGTATAACGTATAACGTATAACGTATAACGTCTAACGTCTAACGTCTAACGTCTAACGTCTAACGTATAACGTATAACGTATAACGTATAACGTCTAACGTCTAACGTCTAACGTCTAACGTCTAACGTCTAACATATAACATCTAACATCTAACATCTAACATCTAACATCTAACATCTAACAGCTAACATCTAACATCTAACATCTAACATCTAACATATAACATATAACATATAATATATAATATCTAATATCTAATATATAATATGTAATATGTAATATGTAATATATAATATTTAATATGTAATATATAATATATAATATATACCATATACCATATATAATATATAATATACAATATACCATATACAATATACAATATACAATATACAATATACAACATACCATATATAATATATAATATACAATATACATATACCCATATATATTATATAATATACAATATACAATATACAATATACCATATACAATATATAATATATAATATACAATATACAATATACCATAAAATTACAATGTACAATGTACAATGTACAATGTACAATATACAATATACAATGTACAATATACAATGTACAATGTACAATGTACAATGTACAATGTATAATGTACAATGTACAATGTACAATATACAATGTACAATGTACAATGTACAATGTACAAAGTACAATGTACAATGTACAATGTACAATGTATAACGTATAACTTATAACGTATAACGTATAATGTATAACGTATAATGTATAACGTATGTATAACGTATAACGTATAACCAATACCAATACCAATACCAATACCAATACCAATACCAATACCAATACCATTACCAATACCAATACCAATACCAATACCAATACCAATACCAATACCAATACCAATACCAATACCAATAATCAATAATTCTAATAATATACTACTACTACTACTACTACTACTACTACTACTACTACTACTACTACTACTACTACTACTACTACTACTACTACTACTACTACTACTACTACTACAAAATAATAATAATAATAATAGTTGTTGTTGTTGTTATTATTA
>JAODUO010000888.1:335000-345000 GCA_025642075.2 Ridgeia piscesae | reverse complement strand
ATATTTCTATGGCTTTTCCTGTGACTTTTTCAGACACTCAATCTACATAACCATGATCTAACACAACCAACCTCTTTCACGACCTCAAACCATAACGACGGACAACGACGTCAAAGACTAAACTGAATTTAGCAAACGATTAAGGGACGTATCCAATCCATCCCCACTGTAACATTTCCCGATAAGTAGTTCCACCTAAGCATGTCCAATGCCATGTATCATCCAACTTCGTATAAAAGGTAACATCCAATAACACCAGATGGTAAACAGTACCCACGCTGACACATTTAAGAACACATATTTTGTAAAGATATTAGTTGAATGAAACATTAACTAGTCATAATTTCGAAATGTAGCCACGACTGATTTCAGCTGCTATAGGTACGGTTCATACACCCAGCGTCGTATGCCATGTATCATCGCCAACATTGGCCTCTCAAGACTTTTACAATTCAGATCCATATTAAAACACGGGGTTCTGTCATCGCCGGATCAAACGTAAACGGGCTGAACGTGTAACGGGTTGTAATTGACTTAAACATATAAGGAACGGGCGGAACGAGTAAATTGACTTAAACATATGTGTGCGCATCAAGTAAAGTTTATGCTTCGTGGAACGCTGAATAATGGCAAAGTGAAACGGACTTGTTAGTATGAAGACATAATATTTATGAGCGTCGGAACGACGATGGAACGAGAGGTATGTTTAACACGTGGAACGGCCATAACAACGCTTCCTACATAGTGCCATCGACGTCCAATCGTAGTTACGTTGACAACACTCCCAGTTACGTCTTTGAACCGTCGCCAATACATCTCTCTCTATATTGCATCGCCATACTAACAGACGAGTTACTATTATTCAGCAACAGACGAATTTTACATTTAAATAAAATGAATTAAGTTCCTTCCGAACCGTTCCGACCGTTCCGGCGCACTCGTTCCGACGATTACAGAGCCCCTTCAAACACACACCTTGACTGGAAACCTGCGAATCCTGGTTGTTGTCCGGCTGGACCACCTGCTCTGTGTGGTTGTCTGTCTTCAGGCCTGTCAGAGCCATCAACTGTTCGGGGCTGAGAACGGCTTTCATCGCCGGCGTTATGGCGCTTATCTGGTCCACCGTCATTGCCGACAGCTGCTTCACGCTGAACTTCTGTGTCACGTGGCCAGACACAAGACGTCGTATTGACAATGTCGGATAAATTATGTGGAAATAGGGTGTGAAGACAAATGTGGACACACCCAAACGGACAGAACGCCATCCATTCATTTTATATAATATTATGGATTTTACTGATATATACTTCGTGCATAGTGGCCTATATGGATACGTACATACAAACATACATACATACATACATCATACATACATACATATAAATACTTTGCATACATCATCTGCTACATCATACTTTTACTATATACATACATACAAAATACAAAATTACATACATACATACATACATACATACATACATACATACATACATACATACATACATACATACATACATACATACTAAAACATAAAAATATAAAAATACATACAATTATACTACATCTAAACATACATTAATCATACAAACGTTTTACTATACATATACCTAATATATTTATTTTCATAAAAATTTTATAAAAATATATAAAAAATAAAAATTATTTTTATAAAAATTAAAAATAAAATAAAATTAAAATGTATAATATATATTTTTTATTATATATATATAAAAATATTTTAATTTTATTATTATTTTATATATATTATATTTTATTTTATTATAATATTATATTTATATATATATATATATATATATATATATATACTATATATATATATATATATATATATATATATATATTCTATATATATATATATGTATATATTATATTTTATATATATACAATATATATATATATTATATATATGTATATTTTATATTATATAAAATTTTATATATTTTATATATATAAAAATATATATATATATATTATATTTTTCCCATGAAAAGATTGGAAAGCTGAAAAAACCTGGTTCTCTCGACGGCCTTTGTTTTTATTAGTAAATATTTTAAAGTTTGCTTCTCACTGAAAACTAATTGTTGTACAGCTTGGAGTAGCAAGAAAATAGCCACCGAGAGGATTAATCCAAGATGACAGGTGAACTATGAAGCCTTTTGCCTTATCGAGAATACACATCTAAAACCCCCCCACAAAACAATTTTAACAAAACACAATACACCACACAAATAAACACCACAACCAACACACCAACAACCCACACCACACATACCACACCCACACAAGTTAACCTCGCTTTGGCACACAGTACACACACATACACACAGGAGCAAAAATGCACGCACGCACACACACACACACGCACATACACACGCACATACGCACACAAGTTTGTACTTTAAAGTTTGAAACAAAACACAATGTAGTGCACAGGAGGTGCTATAGAACATATTCATATATATATATATATATATATATATATATATATATATATATATATATATATATATATATATATATATATATTATAAATATTTTATTAAAAAATTCTAAAAATTTTTTTATGGTATAGGTCTTCATAAGAATCACCGACGAGTAGGCATGCGCACTCACATTGAACATTTCCGGTCGTATCAACGCAATTGTTGACGCTGGGATGTCTCGAAGCAGAGCTGGCTTGATTGACGTCAACGTTGACGCCGGCATCTCAGCTGAAAGTCAAACCATAGACACCGTCACGTGACAGGATGTAGACAGTGGTTCTGTTGTCGCGTTGTGCAGCGCTGGCTAGTTTTGGTTTAAACTTTGAGTGTTTCAACTCGCGTGTCATTCCTTCAGGCACTTCTAAAATTTAAAAAAATTAAATTTTTTATATATATATATATATATATATATATATATATATATATATATATATATATATATATACGAACAAAAAAATTTGGTAGCTTTTGACCTATATCTGGTCGTGGCGGAAGTTGTATGCGCACGAGCGGAAATAAACAACCGAGTATTTCGTTTCTTATGCGAAACATTTGGTTGCTGAAATGTTTGGTAGATTCGACTTACCAAGTATTTCAGTAGGCTACATACACGGAACGGTTGGTCTGAAATAATGTGACTGTTACGATGCCTGTTGTCGTTTTGAGTACAAGCTTGCTTTTGTGTGAGCAAGTCAAACGACAGGTCTCTGTATAGTCTACGCGTGTATTGTATAGGTGCACAGCTCCCAGAAGGCTACACGCTCCTCCAATTATCCGAAGCCGCACCACTTGGCGGTTATAATGGGTTACTGGGTCCCGATTCTATTTGTTGATCGGTCGCTGGCCCAGGACATATTGCGCCTAACCAGTTGTCCAGCTTGATACGTGGCATTATACCCCAGTGCCCTCTGGTGACTATAAGTATCCACCAGGGTTACAATTGATTATCATATGTTATTGATGCAGGAGTCAACTGGGCCAATGTCGCTGCAGTTACTGAGTTGACCTACACTTGCGAATGTTGGCACGATAGCTGTTGGTGTTATTCTAGTTTGCATCTATTATAATTTATTAAATGTTATTATGATTGTGCGCAGTTAATTTCAATTAAAAGTTGTAAGCTGCATACATCAAATTCTAATATCCAAACACCCGACTATTTCAGTATGTTTGCCCGTAAATTTGCTCGACCCACATAAGACACCACGCATGCGCACAATTGACTCATCGACCATATATTTCAAGACGCGCTGTGTCGGTACTTCGGCAACGTTGTAGAGGGTTGCACGTGCAACTGGAAGGATCTAGATTACCGACGTTTAACTGATTTATCCAAGTTGTTTAGTAAACTCGTCGCGTCATTACCAAAATGGTTATCTGATCACCTGCTTTTCTTGGAAATGTTTTGAAAATCTGGTTTCAGATGGTTGTATTTATGATACAAACGTAGTGGTAAGTTGTTTTATATGATGATTGTTATTACGCAAACCTAATGATATGTTGTTTCAGATGCTTATCTTTATGATAAAAACTTAATGGTAAGTTGTTTCAGATGCTTATATGTATGATACAAACGTAATGGTAAGTTGTTTCAGATGTTTATCTTTATGATACAAACTTAATGGTAAGATGTTAATGCGACTAGCAGACAATTTTAAATTCTTTGTAATGTATACCATCTTAGCTACTCATGTTAACATTATTATTTCATGTAATTTATGCCTACGATTCATTTCAAACGTGATAATAACATACGACTCTGACAACTAATCCTTGCGCAGATTGATGTAGTCACAGCAATAAAGATTTACTTGTCACCAGGGTAAAGGTGATGACCGAGTTGGCGACTTATGATGGCACAGCTTAGTGCCGTGATAGACAACGAAAAGGTAAAACTAGATGGCAAACACTAGGCATACACATTAAGCAGGACGCACCGATGCCGGAGCCAATCTTTCTGAGGGTAGATACGGTCCATTTGCTTGCATCTTTACTGAACGTTTTGGTGGCTTTTTCAGCGATCGCTTTTCGCTGTTCTAAGCCGCATACCTTGAGCGCTCCCCACACAGCAGTCGTATCTCTGCGGAAACAGAAATATAGGTGAACGTTGCTTAATGATCACCTGTCCATAAGCGTAACCCGTCAATGACGGTCACTTTAAAAATTCCAGTACGGATTTATCCAAGCCATGACATTCTCCATAGCAGAAGTGTGCTTTTAGCGGTCCTGTCGGTGGATGTTATAGGCAGGTTTGGCTGTATCATATGTATACATAACCTGCTACAATCAGACACAAATAAAGGTGTTTAAAATGAAAATGATATTACATTATATTGTTGGGATTGTACAAATTGCTTTGCGCTTATTCATTTGATCGAGACAGTTTACGCCGAACAGGAATTTTTGGGGTTTATTTACGCCGAATTTGACTTCTCTGTGAAGCATAACGCCACATTGGAAATCTGCGCAACGGAAGTATGTACATACACACGCACACGCGCACACACGCACGCGCACACGCGCACAGGCGCACACGGGGCCGCGCCCCCGGGCACCGGGGGCACACGCCCGGGGGCCCCGGGCCCCCCCCCCCCCACGCACACGCCACCCCACACGCCCCCCACCCCACACACGCACACGCACACGCACACACACACACACACACACACACACACACACACACACACACACACACCCTACGTGGATATAGTCTGATATCGAAGAGCTCTTACTTGTAGACGCTCGCTGGTATTTTCTCTATATTGCTGCCAGTTGCCGCACAAGCTACCTTTCCCAGCGACAATACCTCTTCCGCTGTGATATCGCTTGCGTTGCCGGATTTTGATGTGTTCAGCCACATTGCAAACAGCTTAGCCAGCTGAAATGACGCATTATACGACACTATTTGAGTACAATCAAGAGGAAGACAAAAATGAACGGAAACAAAAAGCATGGCCAATCGCAATCGTGGTGATGAGGAGAGTAATATTTTTCTCTGAATGTTCATAGCTCTTAAAGATGTTAGCAATTTGATATTATAGAACCAAAAGAAAAATTACTCTTTTGGACGAATTACAGCCGATGCTTCCCTGAATTCGAACAACGCATTTGATAGCTACCTCTGAAAAACGCAATTTCGAAGGCGTCTGTTTGATATAAAACAGTAGTTTAGTGTTGTGGAACCCAACGAATAATGATATCGTGGAGATTGTATTATTCCTTTGGTAATAGAATGGTATTAACTATATCTAGACATTATAAGCGAATGAACAATTGCAAACTCATCCAAAAAACAATGAATTCGATGATATGTTGCACCTTCACTTGTCCGATCCCGATAATTGTAATACGGAACTCGTTTTTTTCCTGACGTTTATTGAACATCTAACACCCCCATTACGGTGGCCTGCACGGCCCAGCAGACTTATTCGTCGACACAGTTCGCGTGTTTACGGAGCGTGGCGTCTCGTTTTCATAGGATTCAGACATGTGCACCCCATACGTCCTTGATTTCAAGTTATGTTTCCTGCACTGACAAAACTAACATAATGTATCATAAACAATGGAGGTTGGATGGTTGGTTGGTTTTGGTTTTGTTTGTTTTTGGTTTGTTTGTTTTTTAGGTTTGTTTTTTGGTTGGTTGATTGATTGGTTGGTTGGTTGATTGGTTGGTTGATTGGTTGGTTGGATGGTTGGTTGTTTGTTTTGTTGGTTGGTTGGTTAGGTTGGTTGGTTGGTTTTTGGGTTGCTTGGTTGTTGGTTGCTTGGTTGCTTGGTTTCTTGGTTGCTTGGTTAAATTTGTTGCTTGGTTGCTTGGTTACTTGGTTGCTTGGTTGTTTGGTTTCTTGGTTGCTTGGTTGCTTGGTTGCTTGGTTGCTTGGTTGCTTGGTTGCTTGATTGTGATTGTGATGCCACACCAACATCGAAAATGTCAGTTTTGCCGACATTAAATTTGGATGGACCTAATAACGTGACATGAAAGGGTGATGTATAAACTGAGTAACGTTTCGCGATCGTTTGGAACACAACAAAGGCTCATTGACAGTTGTTATATGAAAGGAGTGGAAATAAATGAATCTTAAAAAGAATGTTGCGTGAACTTTCAAATACTAAGAATTTAATTAGGATCGGATAAGCAGTTTAGTAACACTAGTTACAGTTGAACAGTGTATATGGCACATTGTGCATAGTTCGCTTGCTTGTCTGTTTAGAATACATAACATTAGTTTTATACAGTACTGAACAACTCAACTGTTATATCATTACGTGTGGCGACATCGTGTCAAGGATCAGTGCGTGCATATGCTTACATGTGTATATGTATATAGGTATGTACATGCGTACGTACGAATATGGGTATATTTGCCTGTATGCAAAGTGTGTCAGGGAGTATGTGTTTGTGTTAAAGTGTGCGTGAGATATATATATATATATATATATATATATATATATATATATGTGTGTGTGTGTGTGTGTGTGTGTGTGTGTGTGTGTGTGTGTGTGTGTGTGTGTGTGTGTGTGTGTGTGCTGGAGCGTGGCGTATGCGATGTATGTGTGTGTGTGTGTGTGTGTGTGTGTGCGTGCGTGCGTGTGTGTGTGTGTGTGTGTTGTGTGTGTGTGTGTGTGTGTGTGTACGTGTGTTCGAATGTGTGTGCGTCTACTACGCGTGCGGTATATGTGGCTGTGTTCACCGTGTGTACATCGAATGTGCGTGTGTGTTTGTGAGCAACGTGTATTCACTGTATGTCCGCCGCATGTACCTGTTTTTTGCTGAATAGTTTTGACTTGGCCGCGGCTGAGAGGACATCGACGTTGGTCAGTTTTAAAGACCCCATCTCATCTACCGTCAGTGCCGCCAGAATGCTACCGGCCTGTAGCTGGACATCGTCCGTCCACGAGGCCGGCTGACCCCACGCCTAGTGGACAACAGCAACAACAGTCGCCAGGGTCGACGTCATACTCACAATTACAACCATAACCATAACCATAATCAGAATCAGAAAGCCTCTATTCGTGATCAGTAAGATAACAGTGATAACAGTGCTAACAGTGCTAACAGTGCTAACAGTGCTAACAGTGCTAACAGTGCTAACATGCTAACAGTGCTAACAGGATAACACAAACAGGATAAACATAAAGCGTCAGCATAAAGCGTAACAGCATAACAGTGAAAAGGAAACAGTGATAACGTGATAACAGTGTACATAAAACAGTGATAACGTGAAAACAGGAAACAGGAAACAGTGATAACATGAAAAAACCATATAACTGATAACAGTAATGACAGTGATAACAGTGATAACAGTGATAACAGTGATAACAGTGATAACAGTGATAACGGTGATAACTGTGATAACAGTGGTAACATTGATAACTGTGATAACAGTGGTAACAGAGATAACAGTGATAACAGTGATGACAGTGATAGTAATTGTGACACTGGTACCAGTAACAATTATGACAATAATGAACATAATAATAACGACTATGTATGTATGTATATATGTATATATGTTATTATTATTATTGTCACACTATGTATATTTATTTATAATTTTAAATAAATATATTATATATATATATATATATATATATATATATATATATATATATATATTTTTTATATATAATATATATATATATATTATTTTATATATATATATAATATATATATATATATATATTATATATATATATATATATATATATATATATATATATATATATATTTTTTAATATATATATATATATATATATATATAATAAAAACACACGACGCACCCCCCCCCAACGCACACACACACACACACACACACACACACAATTAGTATTAGTATTACTGTTTCTACCTGATGGCCGGTGTTTTTGGACACGTACCAGTTTGGCCAACTTGCCGAGGGCGAGGAGCTGGCCCGGGGACCAGTCGTGTATGCTACCGAGAACCTCGGCACAATCCATGAACTCAGCCTTCGTCAGGGTCGCGAGCAGCTTCGCACTTATGGAGCTTGCTGCAGACCCGGCGGCCACCACGTCGCTGCATTTCAGAACTACGTTTGTGACTGCAATGATGAATACATATGTAGATAATAATATAATAATAAATCTTTACTGTGATATTCAACGTGCATTACAGGGTGAATTGGAATGTAGTCTGGCGTTGACTGATATAGTGCCTATATATAAAATAAAATAAAATATGGCAAATTAATATTATATATAAATATAAGATATACATTGTACGTAATTTGTTCTTTAAAATGTTTTAATATAATAAATCAATAAAGAAAAAATTAAATAATAGATTATCTATTTAACAATAATTATGGTGTAAACTAGTTAATAAATAAATAAATAAATATTTATAAAATGTTCTTTAAAATTGTTTAATATATATATATATATATATATATATATATATTATCTTCTAAAAATTTAATTTAAATTAGCAAACATACATTATAAGAGGACTAAAATATAATTTAAAATTATATTTACAATTACAATTGAATGCGTCCAATTTTGTTTTTTAAATATATTTATACAATTATTGAGTTAAGCTAACATTTCAGGAGAAGAGAAGTTTGTGAAATGTTAGCTTAACTTAATAATTATATAAATATAGTTTTTATTTATATTTTATATTGCTATGTAGCTTGGTAGCTAGGTGGGTAAATGGGTTGATAGATAGTTATTGTGTTTATTTCAGATAAGTTAAGCACATGGCAATAGAGTGGATACGATATTATAAGTATACGTAGTGATTGCTTTTTTGTAGAACAGCACTAAGACCTAAAATATCGCTATCATGCTGACTATTAAGACGACTACCTGCACATACGTCTGTACATGTATTCCTGGTGTTACAAAATTATAATAGCAAATCAAGGTAATACATATAGTGGCTAGACAAATGTTGAGTGCAGTGGCTCAGGGGAGCTTCGGACCCTCGACTAAGAGAACCCGGATTCAAATCCTGTGCTGCGGTGTTAAAACCTTGGGCAAGTTTTTTTCACTCTACATTGCTCCAGTTCACTCAGCTGTATAAATAAGTATCTGGCTATAGACAGTAGTGGATATGTGTACGAGCTGCCTTCGCGCATAAATTATGGCATATGGCTGGATGCTTCCCAGAGAAGCCGAGATGGTGTCTGAATGAACAGGTCTGTCACGGAAGTCAAGTATATTAACGACTGTCTTTCTGCAACGAGAACGATTGACAATACTAAGTGTATTCAGCAGTTACACTTCCATATCAATGGACATTACACGACTATCACTTTGGAGAAGATTGAAGACAGCAATCTTGATGCCTTCCTCCGTCATGTTAAGTAAAACACATACCTGTTGAACGGCGCCTCCTGGGCGACTTTGTCTTTGTAGTTGTCGCTGCCACCTTCTCATCGACCATCTTCTTCGCCTTCTCTTTCTCAGCCTCCTTCTCTTGTACACGTACGGCCCAGAGAAACGGCCGTAGTAACTGGGCCTCGAGGTCTAGT
>JAODUO010000888.1:327500-332500 GCA_025642075.2 Ridgeia piscesae | reverse complement strand
CTACATTCTTTTCCGGATGTCACGATAACTCAGATGTGTGGTTCAACAATTTGCTACCGAAGCTTTTAATTTTTTCTGAGTTTTCTGTTTATTTCATAAAAACGAAGGCACGTATATGCATAAACGAATTAGTATGTCACAGGGTATACTTCGTATGTTTGCTTCTTTCGTGAAAGTAGTCTCAAACGCGCGGAGCAAAAGTACTGGAACGGATAATGGATATTTAATAGTGGCCTTGTATGAAGACATGAATAATCATGAGAATATTAAATATGTAAAAAGATAATAAAATAAAGACATATGTTTTGATCCACCTATAATAACACTTTGACCTACTAACGTCGATACTAAGTATGGTTCGAGTTAAACATTAACAACATGTGTATTTCTGTTCATCCCCTCTCCACATACAGCACGTTATGCCCGCATGATAATTAACAATAAAACTAGCATTAAGTATGATGCAGTCAAATTTACGAATAGTTAACTGTTAAATAACTAAACGTATACACGTTCGACGTGTTATGTTAATTCGGAACTTGGCTTGCATAACTAGGAATACAATATTAAAGCGATATGATCAGTTCATGGCTTTTTATTTTTATTGCAAAATCATGTTAATCAGTATAAGTTATAACTATTGTAGCGTCCTGACCGCCAATAAATGTTTTATCGAAACAGATCTGACTTCGTAATGTTAAACGTCGAATGTTTACAAGAGCCCCGACGCTGTCACTAAAATCGCCGCAAGTGACACCCACCCTTTGACCTTTACCAACTGGGAGCCGTGCACCTGGCTGGGTGTGGCGTTAGTGGCATCAACTTGTATTCACGTGATACTGCATCGCGTGATCATACATTTCCTTCTGGGCTTTTTGCCACGCCTACAACGGTTTCGATACATCCTCATGGTCGATGTGTACACAGAGTTAAGCGCCCTTACTGAGTCTATTTTCAACCCCTAAATGGTACATGAAAACAAATTTTGACTGTATTTACGCTATAATAGGTATAATTTAAACCGTATAACATGATTTTGCAATACAAATAAAAAGCCACGAGCGGACCATGTCGCTTTAACAGCGTTAGCGGCGTCCTTACGGGAAGAGTGTTGTGTATCGCTCATTGAGTTTCTTTCCTTGCTCGGGTGTTAGCGGACAAGATTGCATGTCGCCTAGGATTCGCTCCATGGCGTCCTTCGTCATACGACCGATGTCGCCTGGCTTCAGGTGGCAGAGTAACTGTCCCATGTCCGCTAAGTCGTCGGCTTCAAGTTTTGTGGTTGGATCAGTTTTGTCAACCTTCTGATCCTTCTGGTTAATCTATGAGAACATAATATGATTAATAGCAAGTAGCCTATGTAAGCAAGTAAGTACGTAAGTTAGTAAGTAAGTATGTATATAACTCAAATGAGTTGGCTAAGGAGAAGTCTCAATTATCGACCTGGTCGCCAATTCAGTACTCATACGAAGTAATCAAAAACTAACATTTTTAATGTATATATATATATATATATATATATATATATATATATATATATATATATATATATATATATGTATATATATAATATATTTTATATATATATATGTATGTATGTGTGTATGTGTGTATGTGTGTACGTACACAGATTATGTGCATATACCAGTTAAATGATGGACATTGCGTATCACCAACTAGACAACTACGTTACTACCACATCTGATATATATATATATATATATATATATATATATATCAACTTGCATGTTGCCTATGTGTCTTTATATATGGATCTCAGATGTGGTAGTCACGTAATTAAAATAACGCCCATTTACTATTTGTCTGGCTTGACTGGATTTACGTTCAATGCACTTATGTCGGAAAACTTTGCTCAAGGCTAGATGAAAGTGAACCTCTCTCAGGCAACACACCGTACTTACAATGTTCTTTAGCACCAACTGCGCAAGGTTGACGTACGTGTCTTTTGACACGCCTCTCACTGACCCCATTCCCGTTGTCATGGCAACAATCTGCTTCGGCAAGAAGTTCTGCCAGATGCCTGAACTACAACATGACGCCCTCTAGCGGTAGTATTCACGAGCCTTATGTGATCACCACTGGCGATATGTATTTAATAGTATTTAAGATTGTATTCTTCTTATTATTATTAATTAAACACAATATAGCTACATATGTAGTTGTTTGATTTTATATGTATTGTGTTGAATATTGTATTATTTGTTATGTGTAATTGTTGAATATTTATAACAACATTCATTGTACTTGTTTGTTTGGTACAGCGCAATATCGTATGATTATATATGTATAATGCTATGCTAATTAAACGTGTTGTGCCATGCTAATTAATAAACAGTTACATTTACATCCTTCTTCTGAGATGCGGATTTCACTGAGTAGGGCGATGTCAATTACTGCAGAGCGTCGTTCAGGTCAAGTGCTGTTACAATAATATATCATTGTTCTGACGTTCCAACATATCGTTTTTAGTCTGTTCCCATCTTTTAAGGAGAGTGGGATGTGTCGTTTAATCCTCTGATGTGTTTCGACCGCATTTGGCAGGTGCCCGTTGACCGCGGTGACCCAATTGGGACATGTGGAGACACACTTTGTTTGGGCCGTTTTTTCTAGGCCTCCCTCCTCGTGGAGCAAGCAGTTCTGTTCCTAGAGAAGGCTGCTTGGTCGCTGCCGGGTGATGACGTCATCTTCGAGTCAACATCAGACGACCCGTACCTCCGAGTCGCCTGCTTGCATGATTAGAACTGCGGCTTCCATTGTCATCTCCCATCTGCCGTATTCGCCCCTTTCCCATCGCTGCAGGACGTTGTGAGTTAAGAGAGATGGACGTCTCCTTGTCGCCTTCGCAATGGAGCTTTAAGGGGGATTGCATGGTGCGCAAAACTGACCGCACCATTTAAGCCCAATGTTCGACTGCTATTGCCTAGCAAACAAACTGGGCCGTGAATTTTAAATCAGATTTACCCAGGTTTATAAACATAGTTGTCCTTCTACTAGATCCCTAGTTTGTTAGCATGGGGCCGCAAGGAGCCCACCCACAGTGCATCACGAGACGGTCATACTAGAGTCTTGTCTGTGGAGAGGCTATGTACCAGCAGGGGAGACTTACGCACACATTTCACTCCATTAAAGGAGCTGGCTGGCGGTCGTAGCTTAAGCAAAAGTACTTACTACACAACGACGCTAGACACAACACATAGACCTGTGTCACCACTACACTACAAATATAATCGGCGATTATCAGCTAGTTCCCGCAAAGAGAATGGCTGGCCCGGATTGTAGACGAAACTTCTTTAAACTAATTATTAACACATTTTACATGGTAAACTAAAGACGTCCAAAATTAAATCGTATACTAATAATTACTATATAGACGTTACGTATTTACAACTGTGTGATTCCCTTCACCGTTAAAAATGATGAGTCATGTTGGAGGAACCCATTGGAAATATTAGAACCAGGACTCACTCCATGAAGGGTATGAAAAAGGCGATGGTGGTGAGGTCTTCCTTTATCAAATCCGCTACTGACTGTTTGTCCTTCAGTTTGAAAAATGACACAAGTTTTTCCGCCAAACGTTTTATCTGCATAAAGAAAAAGTCACGTGTTACAACTGTGACACATACACCACACACAACACACACACCACACACAACACACACAAACACATTCACACACTACACGCAATACACCCCACCCACACTCACACTCACACCAAACACATTCACAAAACCACATATACACACCACACCCCTCCTCCTCACACACACACCAAACACAAACACATTCACACAACCACATGCATACACCACACGCACTACACACACCACAAATCACATATACATACCACACATGAACATATTCATAACACACACACCCATGCACTACACCCATACACACACATATATATATATATATATATATATATATATATATATATATATATATATATATATATATATATATATATATATATATATATATATGTGAAATGTGTGTATGTGTGTGTAGAGATATATATATATATATATATATATATATATATATATATATATATATACATACATACATACATACATACATACATACATACATACATACATACATACATACATACATACATACATACATACATACATACATACATACATACATACATACATACATACATACATACATACATACATACATACATACAACACACACACACACACACACACACACACACACACACACACACACACACACACACACACACACACACACACACACACACACAACACACAGTTTTCATCCCATATGCTGCCACCTACCGGCGCGTTTTTCAGCTTGCAGTCGGTGGCGCCGGGGAGTGTCCGGCTCATGAGGGCATGCGCGACGCCAGGTAGCATGTCGTCCAGCGGCAGCGAATCGACAAAGGACACCGACATACCCAGGCGAGCTAAACAGCCCCACCGCTCGAAGCAGGCGCCCGTGAAGGGCTTACTTCCCACCCCCTCCTTCGCTATGCCCAGCAGGACGGCCGCCTAAACACACGCACACGTACGCCTCATGACGCTCTAAACACACGTGCACGTACGCGTCATGATGCTAAATGTCGCGTGAGGCATTGCTACATTAGCAATTATTGCCGTGCGAAATGAAGCATGTCTGATGTTAACTACGTTCATCGGATAATCACCTTCCGCAACATGTCCATGAAGTGTTGCACTTACAGATTAAGGTAATTCTTTCACTGTTTCGCCGAGCTGGGTGTGGGTGTCAATATGTTGTATTGGCTATCGGGTCATGTTTCTAATAAGAATAGCGCATGTTGGATTGCCATCAGACATCTGACATTGTTTGGTGGTGACAATGCATTTTTCATGCGGTAATTACTTATCCCACTTTATTTATCATAGTCGTTTCAGTATGTTATATTTGTCGTAATGTCAATGTCTCTCATGTGCGCAGAGAACATGTACTATAAATCCGACACTACG
>JAODUO010000888.1:320000-322500 GCA_025642075.2 Ridgeia piscesae | reverse complement strand
CCCATCATCCATAGCCTCAGTTACCCAGTCTCCGTGAGGTGGCAGCACCTTTAGCCCTTCCCGTCATCCCTAGCGTCGGTTACCCAGTCTCCGTGAGGTGGCAACATGTTTAGCCCTTCCCATCATCCCTAGCGTCGGTTACCCAGTCTCCGTGAGGTGGCAACATGTTTAGCCCTTCCCATCATCCCTAGCGTCGGTTACCCAGTCTCCGTGAGGTGGCAACATGTTTAGCCCTTCCCATCATCCCTAGCGTCGGTTACCCATTCTCCGTGAGGTGGCAACATGTTTAGCCCTTCCCATCATCCCTAGCGTCGGTTACCCAGTCTCCGTGAGGTGGCAACATGTTTAGCCCTTCCCATCATCCCTAGCGTCGGTTACCCAGTGTCCGTGAGGTGGCAACATGTTTAGCCCTTCCCATCATCCCTAGCGTCGGTTACCCATTCTCCGTGAGGTGGCAACATGTTTAGCCCTTCCCATCATCCCTAGCGTCGGTTACCCAGTCTCCGTGAGGTGGCAACATGTTTAGCCCTTCCCATCATCCCTAGCGTCGGTTACCCAGTCTCCGTGAGGTGGCAACATGTTTAGCCCTTCCCATCATCCCTAGCGTCGGTTACCCAGTCTCCGTGAGGTGGCAACATGTTTAGCCCTTCCCATCATCCCTAGCGTCGGTTACCCATTCTCCGTGAGGTGGCAACATGTTTAGCCCTTCCCATCATCCCTAGCGTCGGTTACCCAGTCTCCGTGAGGTGGCAACATGTTTAGCCCTTCCCATCATCCCTAGCGCCCGGTTACCCAGTCTCCGTGAGGTGGCAACATGTTTAGCCCTTCCCGTCATCCCTAGCGTCGGTTACCCAGTCTCCGTGATGTGGCAGCACCTTTAGCCCTTCCCGTCATCCCTAGCGTCGGTTACCCAGTCTCCGTGAGGTGGCAGCACCTTTAGCCCTTCCCGTCATCCCTAGCGTCGGTTACCCAGTCTCCGTGAGGTGGCAACATGTTTAGCCCTTCCCATCATCCCTAGCGTCGGTTACCCAGTCTCCGTGAGGTGGCAACATGTTTAGCCCTTCCCATCATCCCTAGCGTCGGTTACCCAGACTCCGTGAGGTGGCAACATGTTTAGCCCTTCCCGTCATCCCGGGTTACGAAGGCGATAGCTGTTTGCTCCCTATCCACGTTAACGTGTCCTTTTATGGTTGTTCCGATGTAAAAACATATTTGAGTCTAGGTTTTAGGGTTAGTGTTAGGTTTAGGTTCAAGTTAGTTATGTTCAATTAGATTGAAGGTACCTTCAATAAGATTGATATCAGGTGTTTACATCCATTTGTACGTGGAGGGGTTGCAAATAGTCACCTCCGGTTGTGAATGCTCTGCCAATTTCGTCATCATGGCGGCAGTATTACAGAATAGGGTAGAAACGGCGATTGACTCTGAAGCCAATTATGAAATAAAACTAATAGGATATACCTTTATAAGATAATTGTATACTATTTAAAAAAACTGTCAGTATTAAACTGACGTTCACACGAAAAACAAAATGTGCTGTTGTACAGCTCAATGGCTCAGGGGTAAAGCTTCGGACTGTCGATTAAGAGGACCCGGGTTCGAATCCTGCGCTGCGGTGTTAAAACCTTGGGCAAATTTCATAAGCTGGCTAAGTTACTGGACTATCTTCTTGGCGCGTTACACGCCCGACACTAACAGTCCTCATAATGTGCTTCTCGTGCAGTGGGAAACATTAGTCGTACGTCACTGCCCATAGTTGGAGTTCGATCGTCAGAGTAAGCCGCCAACTCCGTGATAAAATGGGTCGCAAATGGTGTTGCGGAGTTTGGTGGATGGTGCCATCTATTAAACCTATTTTATACGGTTTTGCGGAGTTAGGTGGATAGTGCCATATATTAAACCTATCTTATACGGTTTTGCGGAGTTAGGTGGATAGTGCCATATATTAAACCTATTTTATATGGTGTTGCGGAGTTTGGTGGATAGTGCCTTATACTAAACCTTTTTTATATGGTGCACAGTAGAACAAATATTGCACCTCAGGGTGCAAGATAAACGGTACAGTGCAAATTTAAATGAGGATTGGGCGCACTGAATTTAACGCTGTAAAATGGCATGGACAGGCAGGCTAGCGCAATAAAAAACCTGACATGGACGGCCCCGTATGGCGGACCCGTTCACGACAAGTAACTACCCGTTCAAAACAGCAACTTTAACATTGTGCCCGTCCAAATTACTGGTGTACGGGTCTCTGGGCGAGTGAGTGCACCTTGTATGGTTTTGTCGTTTGATTGCAACAGACTCCGATTCGGCGACTTCTTGCAATAGTCGTGCACAGCTCGCCACGGGTAACAGGATATGACGTAATCGCTAATCGTCCCTTTAGTGTCGTCTGGAGTGGCTGGCTTAAAACAGACATACTAAAGGAATGCCCCGTTCGAAAGCGGCCGGTCGTATAAACGGTTGTGTTTGTCTAGCAATCGGCTCTTGTCTGACATTG